>JARFXV010000283.1:0-217788 GCA_031761425.1 Cosmopolites sordidus
AAAGATTGATGAGATTCCATCGAAACCTCAACAAAACCGTCCACTAGTGGACATTCGGTTAACACGGGATACCCGAGAAACTATCGTTACATACATTTTTTCAGGAAATATAGAAATATATAATATATGGACACGGCAACATCGACTCACTCTTTCTAAAAGCATTTTTAAATCAAAGCAGTGCTGTGTCATGTTAGCAACCACACTTTCAAGATGCATTCGCCAGTCCATCCGCCCGTCAATATGGAGCCTAAAAAACCGCACAGTACCAATGGAGTTTAATTTCATTTTTGCATGTCCCACAGTAAAATCTATGGAATTTCTGTTTCTGAATAAGAGACATTGTGATTTTGATGGAATAAATAAATTAATACTAGCTCCACTGACTTCAAGTATTACTACTAGAGGCAAGTACTAGACCAGCAATTGCAACCCGAAACCTATGTATAAGTGCTCTCATAATTCTCATTAAAACGTGTGTAAAAAGTGTCATAACAAATAAGAGAGGACCAAGAGATTTTTGGCACTGCCTTCTTTAGAAATATCTTATGCAAAATTATTGTTTTGTAGATATACGAGCATACTCTATGATAATATCTAAATATATATCCACACACAAATATATATATATATATATATATATATATATATATATATATATATATATATATATATATATATATATATATATATATATATATTTATATATATATATATATATATATATATATATATATATATATATATATATATATATATAAATATATATATATATATATATATATATATATATATATATATATATATATATATATATATATATATATATATATATATATTCATTATTTATCTCAACGTTAACAAAATCAGGTGCTTAAATCTATTAGATACTATTAGAGCAATAACTACATTACCAAATAAGTAATTAAATAAACAATTAATTAGAAACCTACCGTACACTGCAACCAGTTTTACAGCTTCGCGAGTTAATATCGCTGATATAAAAATCATACAATCGCTCACTATATGTATTTATACAGTCCATCTGGTTAGGTTTATAGCATAATCAATAAAAGTTGATAAAGACTTAACGAAGGTTACGTCAAGACATCACATTCAGTATACAGTTTAAGATTTGTAGACTGTAATTTCTTGCAACATGGTTTCTACCTTATTTCCAGTTCACGTATTATCCTTGCGATCACTGACAATCATTATTAAGAACATTGAAATGCTTAAAAATCTAATACCAATAATATATATAATACACATAACAAAATACAGTCATACCATTTGACGGCTTGATTTTTGAGAGATGTTTACAGTCAGTGTTTATAAAAAGTTTTTCAATAAAAGTGTCAGAACTTTGCGTAACAGCAGCAACAATGTTTGAAATTTAAATGTGACTCATTGACTGTAGTGTTTAGTACATTGTATCAATCCACTTCATCTGTGTCGAACAGTTGTGAATTAGGCTCTAGATAAGTTGGAAAGCGAGCCCACGCGAAAACATAATATTTTCCGACGAACTGCACTTCTGGCTTAATGAGTTTGTGAAAACAAGACGTGATTTAGGAGTTATCTTTTTACCATCATAAAGCCACTGTTTGGTACGGTTTTTGTGTTGAAGGAGTGTTAGGACCTTATTTTTTTGAAGACAATGAAGGAACTATTAATGATGAACGCTATAGGAATATGCTAACAGAATATGTTTGGCCTGAACTGATAAATGTGGATATAAACATTTTTTTTTCAACAAGACGGTCACACATCTCGCAAGACAATCGATTTATCGCAAGAAAAGTTCCCTGGACGCGTTATTTCGAATGAAAAAAATTCGAATTAAATCAACTGGTCACCATTTGAATTGTTTTTTGTAGGGTTATGTTAAATCTCTTGTTCACAGAAATAAACCCCGAACAATTATTGAACTTAAACAAAACATTCAGGCCGCCATTGAAAAAATAAGACGCTATATGTGTGAAAGAGTAATAAAAAATTGTCTCCAGAAATTATCTCCAAAATGCATCTCACCAGACAAAGTGGGGGGCGGCATTTGAACGATATTATTTTCAAAACATAATGCCATCAGTTGTTCTTCAAGATAAAATAAAAATAACCGGATTAACACTTGTAGTTATCATTGTGCATCATTTTAAAGTTCTGGTACTCTTATTGGATAACCCTTTTAAACATATTTGGAAAATAGCATTTTCTCAATCAACCGTAGTATAAAATTAGTACACACTAACATTCCATCAATATTATTTCAAGAAAACAGTTCCTTCAGAATGCGTCAAATTTCAACTGATCGATCTGATAAGAAAATTTTTAAAATTATTTTGCATTTTGAATGGGTTAAAAAACTTGTTAACGAATATATTCTAAGATATATCGTTCCTCTTTAAGAACACTTTAAATAAATTAGTTTTTTCGGCTATTGTAATCAATTATTATCTAATTAAATTTCTTTTGATTGAATGATTTTTAAGAATGAATATAATGTAATGTTATTAACATTTTATGAGGAGCTGAATATCGGATTTCTTACTGTAATGAAATATGACATAAAGAAGTAAAGGAAGCAATAAAAAATGAAAGAACTTTTCAAAATTCCTCAAATTCCATTAAACTATACTGGAGGACAAAAAATACAGTGCCAAGTCTACATGTTCGAACCAAGCTGACAAACATATCTTGACCAACAACAATTCGTACACTTTTTGCTTGTTTAGCTTATGTTTCGGGATGTGAATACTAAAAATGTGGTAAAGAAAGCGGTTAAAGAAATTATTTATCAAGTGAGATATTTTTAGTATTATTTCGTATATATTTATAAGAATAAAAATGCCAGAGGTTCGTGCAACACGTGGTTTCAGGCAATTTAAAAAGGGATGACGATATGAAAAAAGTAGATTTAAGATTTCGTGAAACAGTGACATTGCTGTTTCTGCCATTATGAGGGTATCTATAAGATGCCTTGAGGATGAGAGTTATGAATACGAAGCTCTGGTTGCCTTAAAAGTATCCATGGATTTGACGAACAACAAGACATGAATCTATCCGGTAAGCGTGTGACGCTTTTGTTGCTTTGGCAGATAGAACTGTTTCGAGGATGACTGTTAATCGACATTTAGTTGCCATGGGGATACCTGTTTATCGAAACTATAAGATCTGTCGCTTAGAATAGTGCCAAACTAGAAATGAATGGGACCTGGACTAGAACTCTAGTTGCTTTAGTGATGAGTTTAAATTTTGTTTAGGTGGTCATGATGGACGTAGAAGGGTCGGACCTTTTTGAGGATGAAAAAATGATCATATATGTATCAAACTGAAACTAGTACACTTGAAAATGTGTTATATAAGTGATTTTTTTAAAAATAATCTTTTTAAATTTTCCTTTGTCCATTTAGATGATGGATTCCATTTAGATGATGGATGGATTTAGAGGATGGCTATAGAAGAAAGTTTTTTCTTATCAGAAATTCTTATAATAACAAACTTGTTGGAAAAAAAAAAAGATTTTAGCATTTTTTATAGTCGAATAGAAACTTGTACACCGTCAATTTATTGCAGTAAAAAATCTTGCTTTAGTTGTCCAGTTCTGAATTCAATTTATTACAGTGTAGTGCAGTTTTAACAAACTTGTAAGTTTTTCATTTTTGCATCTTTAATGAAATGAGCATCAGAGGGACGAAGCAAGTATAGCAGAGAGAGAGAGTTGGCGATTCAGCATTACAAAATTGCAAAATCATGCCAGGAAATCAGAAAAATTACTAATAGACCCCACACTACAGTGCAAACCATTATAACACGTTATAACAATGACCATCGGATAAAAAATAAAGTGAGAAATTCTACAAGAATTTTTTTTAATATGTACGATAAGTGTAGATTTCTACGTAAAGTTGCTAATAATGCCAAATAACCAGCTTCTAAATTAGCAAAAGAGGTAGAAATACATTTAAAGAAAAAAAATACATTACTATAGATACATTTTTGAACATTTTTGGTTCTGACGGAGTACACAGGATGTAGAGAAAACCTAATGAAGCACAATAATCTAAGAATATTCGAACGACTGTAAAACATGATGGCGACTCTGTAATGGTATGGCATGTCCGCCAAAGGCGCTGGTAACTTACATTTTATTAAAGGGGTTATGAACCAAAAGTTTATCTTGATCTTAAGACAAAAATCTTGCTCAACTATTGGAAATAGAAGAATGATTTATCTTTTACCAAGACAACGATCCCAAGCACAAAGCGATGAAAATCAAGACCTGGTTGTTATATAGCTGCCCCAAATTTATAGAAACTCATCCACAAAGTTCCAATTAGAAGTAATCAAATGTCTATAGTAATTTCTAATAAAAAGCAATTAAAACTGGCTGTTTAGAAAGAATGGGACGAACTATCACCTGAATATTGTCAAAAGTTATTTGAATCTGTCTCGCCGTTTAAAAGATCGTGATAAAGGATTGCCAACCAAATATTAATTTCTACTTTTTGTATAGTTTTTTAGACGTATGTAAGCGATAAAAATTAAGACCTGGTTGTTATATAGCTGCCCCAAACTTATGGAAACTCGTCCACAAAGTACCAATTAGAAGTAATCAAATTTCTATAATTTCTAATAAAAGGCAATTCAAACTGGTTTTTTTAGGAAGAATGGGCAGAACTATCACCTGAATATTGTCAAAATGAATCTATGTCTCGCAGTTTAAAAGATACTGATAAAGCATTGCCAACCAAATATTAATTTCTACTTTTTGTACTTCCTGCCTAAAAAAAATGTCAAAATGTAAAATATAAAAAATGTATGTATACAGAAAAACGTAAAAAATATCTATTAAAAATGTGATGATGTTCAAGTGTTTCAATTTGATAGACTGTATATGCATAAAAAATACAAAATTTGTCCAATAAAAAATATGTTTCCTAGCATTGCATTGTTTTTTGTCGTCCAGTACATTGAACAGATTAGAAGTAACCTATAAGTTTTTCATCTTCAATAAATGTTGCTTATGTTAATAAATGTTTCTATATTGGACATATAGAAATATTTTTGTCATACTGTTGTCATACATCATACATTGTTTAAACATCCTAAATTCTTTTTACAAATATGTCTATTTATTCGAAATAAAATCCCTTCGTAGCAATATAACGACCCGAATGAGTGAAGAGCATATTAAATGATATTTTCTGTTTCTATTTTGGTACCTCATTCACTATCGTGGTGACAATAACCTCAAACTCGCGAAATGTCTCGCCGATTTCGTGAGAATTTATGCATTGAAAATAAAAAAATAAATACAAGGAACCAGATCGGGCAAATAGGATGCAATTCGTCTTTGCCTCATCTGCGATACATCAAGCTCATTGGAGGTGCCTTGGCATCTAATGGTATAAATCACGTAATTAGTAATAAAGGATTGCCAAGCAAATATTAATTTCTACTTTTTTTATTAGGTATTATGTATTATATTTTGTATTAAGTGTCTTTCAACTTAATTCTTGCCATTTTGTGTGTGTTTTTGACATTTATTTATGAAAGAAGTAATACAAATTCGTATATTATACCTCGTAATATTATACTCATAAGACTCGTATATTATACCTCGTTTTGAAGCTGAAAGATGGCACTTTAAAATATCTATACGGCGGGAAAAAGTCTGACTCGAATAGATTCAGCAGTCGAGAAAAATTAGGGGCCGGGAATTAAGTTAAGGACCTAATACAACTATAAATTTGTATACTTGAATAATTGTATACAATTTTTTTTAAATATAATTTTGTAAAAGTTGGAAAAGAAGAGTGAAAGAACTCGAAGGCAAGGGCCACTAGGCGTGTAGAGCTGAATATTATTATAATTTTGTAATTGTATACATTGTATTTATTCAAAAATTGTTTATAAAAAGTAAACACCAAGGTCGTCATTAGATTCACGCATATATTTGGTACCACCACTATTATTTTTACTTAGAATGTGTTGTATATACACAAAGTTGGAAATACATGATATAGTTGTGACTGTTCATTAATAATCTCTTACAGTACCCTAAAGTCTATTATATGCTAAATAAATACAATAAGACGAAATGAAAGATACGGGAAAATCAACAGTGGATTAGTTAGATATTTCTACAATATTAGAATAAAATAATCTTAAATCTATTTAATGATATTCTAACGTTTTCACGTGAATGATTAACAATCTGAAATATCGACGTTATTTAACACGGAATAAACTTAGTTGTGCGAATGCCAATGTCTTGTTAGTGTTCATTAATGGTTTAAATCGATAAACCAAATAAACCTTCAGGGTTAAAATATTTTTAAGAATGTTTTCATTTTTTTGTAGTGTAACATTCCTTTTCATATTTAGGAAAATATTTAGAATAGTTATTTTAATATTGTAGTAACATGTACAATCCGAAAGTATTTTCACGTTTAATATTGCTTAAAAAGTTTTTAAAAAGCAAGGTCAAATTTATATTATTATTTTGTTAGTTGGAAACCAAATTGGGTAAATGTTCAGATCTACAGTACGTTTTCAAACTTTGAACAAGAAAAGACAATTGAACAAGAGTTGTCTTTATATACTAGGATGTAAAAAAAGTATTTGTGATGTTTGGAAACTTAGTTATTCATTGTTTAACCTTGGGTACCATTACTATGCCTCGCAAATACAGGTTAACGGTAGAGTGGGATATTCCTCGTCGATCTCAGCATTTATACCTCTACACAAAAAAAGAGTCTAAAGAGAAATGATGAAATTACCGCTTTATCGCTGTCATTCCACATGCCAGTAAAATTATCCTTCACATTTTCAATGAACAGATGAGCAGATTCCTCCAGAACAGGCTGGATTTATTCCAAGAAGAAGTACACGGGAGTAGATATTCAACATTCGATAAATAATCGAAAAAGCCAGAGAAGATATCTCTGTTTCCTGGATTATCGAAAGACATTTCGCAGCATAAAATGGGAGAAATTATGGCAAGTTCTGCAGAAAGTGCAGTATCAGATAATCTGATTGGCTTAATTAGTCATTTATACGGGAAAGAGTAGTGGTGAAAATTAAAGATCGAACATCCGATGAGTTTTGCGTCAATAAAGGAACAAGACAGGGTGCATCCTGTCAGCAATTCCATTTAACATTTATGGTGAATATATCATGCATAGAGCTCTCGAGAATTGGACGGATGGTACCAGTATTGATCGCACTAAAATAACTAACTTAATATATGCCAATAACACCACACCTGCAAGGTCGGCCGAAGAACTGACCTTAATTATCAAAAAATAAAGGATAGGATAAAACCGAGGGAAATCCAATAAAGGACGAAGAGAAATCGAAAATAATGATTATTGGCCGTCAGAACAATAACATGCCCAACATCAATCAAGTAGGGTAATTTAAGGTAGTGAGCCAATTCGTCTATCTTGGAGCTTTAATATCGAACGAAGGCAGTAACACTCATGAGATCAGAAGAAGATGCGAAATGGCAAGAAATATAATGCGGAATTTGCAGAAGATTTGGAGAGGTAGAGACATAACAGAACACAAAGAAGTAGATAGTAAAAACATCCAGTATTTTCCAGTATTGATATATCCGGCTGAAACATGAACCGTTAAAAAATAAGACCTGAAACGCATTGATTCTTTTGAACTTTGATGCTGGAGACGGGTCCTTCGCATTCCGTGGAATACCAGATGAACAAATGCATCCGTTATTCAAGAAATTGATGAACCCATAAGGCTAACGGTTCTTTTGAAATATTGAACGAAGAGACGACAAAAGACTGATAGTACAGGGGCGGATGGAGAGTTCTAGATCACGCGGTGGCCAACAAAACGATGGAAATACCAAATTAAAGACCTAACTGGTACATCTCTCCAATGTGCAATCTAGGAAGCTAAAAATAGAAAACCCTGGCGAGTAGTGCGGATAGAACTCGAATGGAATGAGTTTCCATAGGTCACTACGCTTCTAGAAAGAAGAATACGAAGAAAAAAGAAGGAAACTCCTAAGCCACAGAGACCGTAGACGACCTGAACTTCCGGTATCTTTCAAGACTCGTGTCTCCCTCCCGGACCTTTTGAAAATGCAGATTGATACGGAACTTTCCCCTTCTATTTAGCAAATCCCAAGAGCGGCGTCAGTTGCTTTGAAACTTTTTTTTTAAATATCTTAAAATCGCTTTAATTTCGGGACGTACTTCACTAATTTAAACATTTTTATTAGAAACTGTCGCCTGAATATTTCGCACTAGAATCACTTTAAGATTGAAGAAGCAATGTTTATTTGTCGGAGCAAAAAGTTGAAATCGGATAAAACCTCTCAGAAGTTAAGTATAATTCTTTATTTATAAACAAAGGAAAAAACGTAAATATTTTTGTTACACCCTGGAATTATTTTTTTTATTTCTTAGTCGACTATTTGTCTATGTTACATTCATATTTTAGACCATTTATAGCAAGTCCAGTCTACATTTTTATTAAAAGAAAAAAATCTTCCCATCACTTACAGTAGATTGGTTTTGTCCAAACTGAGATCATTCCATTCTTCTCAGAACTGAATATGATTTAAACTGGTTTATTAAATTATGAATAACAACTTTACCCTATTTAGAACTCCGGTCTAAAGTTGGTCATGACACATTAAACCAACAGGTACAAAACCTTTTTTGTATTGTATTCACCGATGATCTAAAGAGAAGCGTAATTTTTGCTCTACAAAGATTAATAGTCCTTTAATATGGAAAAACATTATTTCGCAATAGGAATCAGACGTAAATAAAGAAAATCTTGTGTTGTAGAAAATAGATGATTATTTGTGTCGCGCATTAAAACATTGTTTTTATATTATTGATTGATTTGTCCGTTACTTTGTGATAGTTGATAGTGTGATAGTGATTATTTTGATATTTAAAACTATAAAAAAAATAAGTGGATCTGGACCAAACTGAAGCTTCTTTGGAAGATAGGTGTTTGGTACACAACAATGTACCGTCGTACAAAAGTACCACAGTTTGTGACTATTTGTTTCGCACTCTTAATCATCAACCCGCTTCTTCGAATCTATTTTATGCTTTTGAAAGCCAAAATTCAATAAAAAGCCTTCTTTATACATTCGCTCAACACTGTTCGGAAATTGAGGCCATCGAGAGATCTCGGTACTCAACGAGATGCCAAAATAGAAACTGTAAAGTGTTTAGAAGTAATCATTACTTCTTCTTTCGATAAACATTCTAGGGTCTAACAAATGTATTTGAATTTTTTCTTTGTTTATAAATAAAGAAATATATTTTAGTCCTAAGAGGTTTAATCCGATTTCAACTTATTGCTCCAACAAATAAACATTATTTCTTCAGTGTTAAAATTCGGAAATATTCAGTCGACGGTTTTTAACAGAAATTTTTGAATAAATAAAATAACTTGCGAAATTACAGCAAATGTAAGACATTATTTTAAAAAGGTTTCAAAGCGTCTGATGAAGCTAGTAAGATTTGCGAAATACAGGAGGAAGATGCTTTATGAGCATCGATCATCTCTAGGTCAAAAAGTTCCGAAAGGGAGACATGATTCTTAAATATAGCGGAAGATCAGGTCGTAATAATAGGTGTTTCGGTTAATAATGTCAATTTTACTAAGAGATGACGTTACTAATACTTTTGTTAGTATATACTAATGGTATATACAGTTCGTTATTCATTGTCGTTGTGCAAAAAAACAGAGTTTTTCATAGCTTTGAATATGTCCAACTGTGTACCAGAAATAGGAGTTTTGCGGGAAAGTTTAATAACCTTCTTTCATTTAAAGAAAACGGATGTTAAAAGTTATTGACTGTTGGTTAAAGCTTATGGTGGACATGCCCTAACCCAAAAAACTTGCGAAAAATTGTTTTAGATGTTTTAAAAGTGGTTATTTTGATATAAAATATAAGAAGCATCAAGGATAGCCGAAAAAGTTCAGTACTAATTGGCAGAAGCACAATCCATCATTTACAAATGTCTAAACGCATTGGGAAAGATCCAGAAGGAAGGAAAATGAGTTCCATAGAAATTGAAGGAAAGAGATATTGAAAGGCGAAAAAGCACTTGTGAAATTTTGCTTGTCAGATAGAAATTTAACTGTTTCTTGCATCGAGTTGTGACATGTGATAAAAAGTGGATCTATTTGACTACCCAAAGCACAGAAAATGATAAGTAGGCCCATCCACTATAGATGGATTATGTCTATTTGGTGGCATAGTAGGGGAGCTGTGAATTATGAACTGCTGAAATCTGGTGAAACGATTACTGGCAATCGAGGCCGACAACAATTGATAAAATTAAACCGAGCATTGAAGGAAAATCGACCATAATACGCCCAAAGATACGATAAACTAATTTTACAACACGGGCAATACTCGGGCCCATGTTGCCAAGTATGTAAAAAACCATTTGGAAAACGTTAATTGGGACGCCCGACCCCACCCGCCATGTTCACCGGACTTAGCTCCTTTAGACTACCACTTATTTCGATCGATGCAGTACGGACTTTCCGAATAACACATACATTTTTACAAAGACGTGAAAATTTAGTGTGACGAATGGTTTGGCCTCAAAAAAAACCGGAGTTGCGGAGTTCATTCTTTGACAGAAAAATGGGAAAAAGTAATAATTAACGATGGACAGTACTTTGATTGTTAAGGTAATTTATTTTGTTATGGAAATACATAATTGTTCGTATTTCAATTATTTCTCTTTCAGTTAAATACATATTAATTCCATATATAAATTGAAAGAAATTTGAAAATCACAAAGTTGACGAAATTTAACGTTAACAGTTGTCAAAAATACTTCATCTGTCATCTATTGTTTCAGAACCTAATAAATGAAAAATATATTTACCCTAAAACAGACCGAAACACCTTTTAGCCCGGTTTTTAAATATATTTTGAAAAAAAAATACAATATTTACCCCGTTGAATTAAAAAAAAATGCTCTTTCCAAGAATGCCCAATTCAAGTACTGTTGTCATTTAAAAAAAAATCAAGGTAGCCTTCGACTTCAAATATGCGACAAGAAAAAAAGAAAATAAATCCAAAAAGTGGCAAACATTTCCTGATGTTTGTATATAAAATTTTATTAAGAAATCCCAAAGCGTTCTCGATATGTGTCCGTTTTCGTACATATTGCCGACCCCGTATACTGGAGTACAATACAAAAATGCAACACTATGATCTGCTATTAGATGATCGCGCAAACATAAAAAAACCATTATGGGAAGAAATTCTGCTCATTCATATTTCGTGGTTTATAAATTGTTTAGTGAGTTTCGATGTCGTCAAACCAGCACAAGTGAGGCTCCGCGCTCTGAAGGCCTCGGTGAAGTCACTACTGATAAAATGAACAACAAAATCCGTAATATTTTGTTGACCGATTACAGAGTGGAAGTCAGAAGATTGTTGAGATGATAAACAACTCGGACGAAGACATACGGAAGATCCTACACGAATACGGGCGTGACAGAACTATCAGCATGATGTGTGCCATACCACTTCACATTGGTGACACATATAAGCGCAATCCGAAGGAGTTTCTGGGGCGATTCGTTATTGCTGATGAACCTTGGATTCATCACTATACATCCGAAACAAAGAAATAGTCAAAACATATGGACGGATTGGTATACCCGGTAAACATGCCCCGAAGAAGACGAAGAAGCTTCCATCGCACGGCATTATTTTCAAAAACTATTTGGAACAGGGGAAAACACGAAGCACGGGCAAATTTCACGAAGAGTTCACGAAACGCTCTCATTTGGCGAAGAAAAAAGTGCTGCCTTCGTCTGTTGTTACAACAACGAAATTGGTCAATTTTCTTCGAATTTAAGCCTATTCTCCGGACTTGACACCCCCCCCCCCCCCCCCCCTCTTTCCAAACATGAGAAAATGGCTAGAAGAAAATGGCTGGAAGGAAATTCACATCAAATGAAGAGATCATCGCCGAAACAGAGGACTATATTACAGGGTTGTACTTAGTGTATCAAGCTAAAAGAAAACTACGTGCAAAATAAATCAAAATAAATAAAAAAAATAATTTTTCATTTAAGAAGTATCGGACTTTTCAGTCCCCCATTGTATATAAATATTTTTTTAAATTTATATATAAATTTAAACTTATTACTTGTCCAAAACTACTAGAAAAAATCTGTACATTCACTATTTTCATAAGTATGTTTTTCATGAGAATTATATCATACTAATGACGTTATAATGAACTTTTACTATGTCAGACAGTTTCACAGACTTGACCAGCTGGCCGGATCTACAGAAATAACCGAAGAGGAACTGTTTTCTTTGAAACACTCACAGCCACACACCAACAAATTCAACCTAACCTGGTTTGCCGTCGACAAAAACGCAAGAAAAACACGAATCAGCATGAAACAATCGTGTTTCAGCGGTTGTTGACGGATTGTTCTGATGATGGCCGTTGGGAACCCCACAGTACCAACGGGGGTACACCCTTGGATGGTATTTGAACCGAATTTTCCACCATATGCCCGTATTTTTCGTTCGTATTTACTTTAGTCCACGTAAAGAACGTGTAGTTCTCGTTAGCGGTCGCCGATAAACTGTTTCACCTGCACGTGCTATGTTGCCAATAGTCGAGAGAAAGAGTCCTCAAAAACGAAAAACCATTCGGCGATGATATCGTTTATCAGATGATCGATCATAGAATAATCGTGGATGATAATTGGTTTCAGACATAAAATTATGTTTTTTGTTTAATATTGTTTTTAATAATAGTAATTATAGCGAAGTTTCTCAATGATTATGATATGGAATTCAGTAAAAGAAATTGTACTAGTAAATATATTTTTAATAACGCTAATAAAAAAATCTTGAACACTTGAAACACTGTAATTAGAGTGATAATGTTTATTACTCAGCGCTACAGGCTTTTGAGACCCTTCCTTATTGATAGTACCGGTTTAATTGGTTGCCTATATTATGGCCGCCCTTCTAGATATCGACCGCGATCGAAGTCGCTTAACTTCAGTTATCGAGAACGGATGTTTGACGTTATTCGGCTCGCCCTTGTGGCTATTGCGTAATAATGAATAACATATTAATAAAAGTGACTATCGATGTAAAAAAAGTAGATGGAATATTTTGTCACTATTTTTTCTAACGAAAATTTATTTTTTAAAACCTAAAATTAAATAACATTGGGTAAAACAATTCCACAATGTAAAATTAAAATTTTTAATTTTGATCAAAATAAAAAAAAATGGAAAGACCGTAAGCATTATAGGCATCTGTTTCTCCGGGTCTAAATATTGTAGATAAATTTGTACGGAACAAGATGAAATGTTCAAGGGTAAGAAAATAAAGAAATAGTAAGAAATGAGAAAGTAAGAAACCAAATTTAAGTAAATGTAAGACTAACACCTAGAAAAAGACCTTTCATCTGACCTAATAAGTGGATTTTAAGCTCGGATGCTTAAGTTGGACACTTATTCAAACTTATTATTATATACTAGGGTGTAATTGATAATAATTTGCGTTTTTGAGGTAGTTGGTTATTCACTGTTTAAAAAATGTATACATGGAGATTATTCTTCGAAATATACGAGGTGTGGCTATTAAATAACGAGACTGACACTGCTACAGAAGAAGTAGCGCCAAACGGCAGCGATCAACAGCTGTTTAGCGTAAAGCCTTCTCTTTCGCATCCAGTACCTCTTTTCCTTATCGCGTGCACGTGTTTTTGAGTGGTTTAAGCGTTTTCAAGAAGGCGTTGAAGATGCCCACACCTGGGTCGCCCTTCCACGTCAAAAACGGATGGCAATATCGAAAAAATCGGTAATCTAAAATCTATCGGTAATCTCTAAAATTTGGTTCTATTTGATCGTCGGTTAATTATTCGTGCGATTGCTGAAACTATAGAAATTGATAAAGAATGCATACGGTAAATTTTACATAACAATTTTAATATGCAAAAAATGGACCAAAATTGTGTTTAAAATTCTCACGTTTGAACAACAAGATGCTCACAAAAATGTTTGAACTGATACTTTGAATGACATTGAAAATGATCCAAACTTATTGAAAAGGATAATAACATGTGACGAATCGTGGTTTTTTACTTATGATCCTCAGACGAGGTGCCAATCCATTCACTGGAAGAGCACAAATTCAGCGAGAGCCAAAAAGCTCGAATGAGCAAATCCAAATTCAAAGCAAAGCCTTCTGAACCTTTACTGGATTCCTGAAGGTTCAGAAGGGGAATCAACATTACTACCTTCACGTTGTTGCTGAGCTCCACGAAAGAATAAGAAAAAAACGACCCGAATTGTGGAAGGAGAAGTCATGAGTTCTCCACTAAGGCAATGAACCGGCTCATTCTACATTGTCTTGTCTGTTAGACCATCCGCCTTACTCGCCGGATCTTGCGCCGTGCGACTTCTATCTGTTTCCTAAGGTAAAATCTGCATTAAAAGGAACAAGATTTGAGTTAAAGCTGTAAAAGAGAAAGCGGCACGCGTTCTGAAGGAGCTGACATAAGAAGAGTTCCAGCACTATTTCGAACAATGGAATATTCGCATGGAGCATTGTAGGCATAGAGGAGGGGTGAACATAAGTAAATGTGTACGAAATCAAAATAAAATGTTTTACATAAATAAACAAAGATTAATATCTAAAAATGTCCATTATATTTAAAATTGTATGTATGACAATTGTTTCGACACACAGTGCCTTTTTCAAATACAAGCTAAACTACAGAGTATAGTTTGTATTTGAAAAAGGCACTATGTGTCGAAACAATTGTCATACATACAATTTTAAATATAGTAGAAATTTTTAGATATTAATCTTTGTTTATTTATTTAAAATGAATTTCCATCAAGTATCGGCTACCTCAGTTAAATTTATTAAATGTTTTACAGCGTCAGTCTCGTTATTTAATAGTCACACCTCGTAGACCTCAACTCATCTTTGAGTCAGGAACTCTATTCCTTTTCAGTATCACGATGAGCCTCTAGAAGTGAAAAACTCAATACCGCTTGTTTTTACTTCTTCATGGATCGGAACAAGTGGTAATCCGACTTGAGCTGTCCGGCCGGAGCCGATCCGGGTCTAAGCTGTATGCTAGTTGAGGGAGAAGTTCAAAGTCTAATTCGTTAATTTTTGTGGTCGGATGTGAAATGTGTTTTACAGTTGACCAAACTGGATATTTTTGTTCAGTTGACCTGAGTAAAGTTACCACCACCAGGGACCTACCCAATGCGAATTATTCCTTCAAAATTCCCCAAAACCTACAAGACCCGTTTCCATCACAGAATCTTTTTGAATCAAAGCTAAGCGGTGATGATTGATACGGCACCCTTCTATTTTACAAATCTCACAAGTGGTGTCAGTCGCTTAGAAGCCTGCTTTAAAATAACGTCTTAAAATGGCGTTAATTTCGCGACTTATTTCACTCATTTTAACGTTTTTGATATAAAAACGGAATTAATCTAAATGCATTGACTAGGTTTTTACCTCTTCTTAAGTTCTAAATTCTTTTCTTTACAAAAAGTAAGCCATGGGCCGGAACAAGTGGTGATCCGAAGGAGCGAGATCGGGGCTGCATGCTGGGTAAGAGAAAAGTTCAAAATTAAATTCGCTAATTTTTGTCAGATGTGAAGTTTATGGTCTAGTTATAAAAGAACTTTTTACGGTTGACCAAAGGTAGACTTTTTCGGGCGGCATAGCATGTACTCTCCCAAGCTAAGCTGAGTAGAGTTCTGAATTTATCGTTCTGTCCCAACATCTTGAACCAGAGCTGAGCGGTGATACTGATATTGATGAACTTTGAAACTTTTTTTAAAGTATGTACTATTTTAAATTTGCCTTAATTTCGCGACTTATTTCACTTATTTCAACATTTTTGTTAAAAACCGTCGACTGAATAATTCGCAGTAGAATCACTTTAATACTAAAAAAGAAATGTTTATTTGTTAGAGCAAAAAGTTAAAATCTGATTAAACCTCTGAGAAGTGAAGTATAATCGTTTAGTCATAAAAAAAGGAAAAAATACAAACACTTTTATTACCCCCTAGTATGTAGTATACGAGGGTAATCCCAGAAGTACCCGACCTAACAAAGAAAACACAATAAATTTAGGAAAAAATATCATTATTTCGCTACATAGCCTCCTTTTAGCTCGATACACTTTTCCCAGCGATGTTCAATAGCTTCCATTCCCTGTTTATACTAAGAATCGTCGAGCTCCTCAAAATAGCCATCAACCGCAGACTCCACCTCTTTATCGTTGGCAAATTTTTTACCACCGAGACATGTTTTCAAGTTTGGAAATAGAAAATAATCCGAGAGGGCTAAATCTGCCGAAAAGGGTGCGTGAGGAAGCAATGCGAACTTTAACTCATTGATTTTGGCCATCGCGATAACGGATGTGTGAACTGGTGCATTATCTTGATGAAACAAAACATTTTTTTCGCCAAATGCAGCCTTTTTTTCTTATATTCATCACTCAAACGCTGCAATAAGTTCACATAATACTCGCCGTTGATTGTTTTTCCTTTCTGAAGATAATCAATAAAAATTATCCCCCGCGCACTTTCAGTCGACGGTCATTCAATACCGTTTTGTTGATTTTCGTCACCATTTCTAGCGTGGTCATCTCATTCTGTCGACCACTGCGATGTTTGTCTTGGCAGCTCAATCGGCCTCGTTTAAACTCTGCCGCCTAATAATTTACTGTTGTAAACGAAGGAGCAGACTCCCTCAATTTAGCTCCGCTTTGATATAGGTTGGACTGAGACCTTTCAAATGAAATTATTGTATCAGATAACGATGACCAATTTTTTCTATGTTTAGGGTAGAGCGGGGATGTTGAGCAACTTTTCGATTGATCTCCCATAACTATGTATCGAATTTAATTGATTCTTACTCTGTTGGGTTCGTAATTTACTCTTCTTCAGAACGTCTAAAATCCCAAAATATTAATCATCTTTGTCTCTATCACAATTACTACAAACATAGGTTAGACCAACGTTCGGCCCACATTTAATATGGGACCATTATTTGCAAATCTGATACTGAATCCAGTTTTCTCTAGGTATGCTGCAGAAAATTGCCCATAACAAACCAGACAAGCATGCTCGTCTCTTTTATGTGTACGCATCCTAAAATGTAATAATAATCATTAATACAATTATCAATATAAGTAATTTTAATTAGTAAACTTTGTGTAGAATCATCACATGCACAAATTAATTGATGGTTATTAATGTATTAAACAAAAAATTGATTTTTTACAATCAACATCTAGTGCCCCAATCAACTAGCCCCAATTCAGGCAACACAATCTACATTAGGTTATAAAAAAATCATAAGAGTTAAATAAATAACCATCTATAATAGAAAGAATGATAATTAAGTAATCTTTAAATATTTACGTGGTCCTTATTAAGTGTTTTTTTACGACTATAGTAGAAAAATTATGATGACCTGTAATATTTTTTACGCGGAAACAAAAACAAACGACGGTCGCGTTATGTATTCCCCTCCCATAACCCCTTCTTTTCGACATTTACACTTTTGTTGTAGGTTGCTTAGTTTTCGAGATATTTCGATTGCACAACTTACCCCTATGATCAACTAGCCCCGCTCTACTGTATACAGATTCACTGAAAGCGTTCACTATTAATGGCTGCCAAACAAATACTAAATAAAGCGGCGTCGCCAAACTTCAAACTTAAGTTTATAAGGTTGGTACTTTCTACCAGTGGCGGTTCATGAGGGAGGGCGTTGGGGCGCCGCCCTCCAGCATTTATCACAGTAAACAATTTTTCAGAGCAAAACACCATATTTTATTTCTGTTCAGTTTCTTTCCTTAATTCATTTTCCTGGTTCACCTCCTGTATAGGGTTTCAATAGCACAAAAAGTAAAAAGAAGGAAGGGAAAAGCAAAAAAAAATTCAGCAGCAGTATTTTCTTCTACGTCCTCCCACTTTAAAACCCACGAGCCGCCACTGCTTTCTACCATAGTCATTCTTTTCCGTCATTCAACAACCGTCATCTATACGTCAAGCCGGGTATTTCTGGAACTATCCTCGTATGTCAGTAAGAAACAAGTCCATGTACTTAGTGATTTGTGCTTAACATTAAATGTCTCGAGAACGTAAATTACCTCTCAGAAGATATCTGGTCTTTCCCATCTACCAACTGGTATTACTGAGAGACGATCCAAGTACTAACCGCATCAAGAGACGCTACATTTCGGCCCTCAAATCGCCGGATTACAGGATATATTCCCAGTCTAATTCTAATATAAAATGTTTACTTTTAAGAGAATATTACGTTACACTATTTACTAATTTTTAACTTATGATTGCAGATTGTAAATTACATAATTATTCAGATTGGGCCCAAGCCTGAAACATAGTTGATAAAGAACCGTTGCTAGACATTGTTGTCACTCATTTTTAGAACACACCAGAAAAATCCGGTTAACAAAAAGAATTGCTACGGACCATCAAGTGACTCTAGGGAGTTCGAACTCGCACTGAAGACGCATCTTCTGTTGGCCTTCCTCCCTACCAAAGGGGGAAGTGTGGCCAGATCGAACGGTACGTCACCAGTCTGGTTATTTACTTTTTATTTACACACCACGTAGTAGCAGGTCAAATTAGAGAAATAATATGCCATCATCATCATTCACGTATTTGGGCCTTGGTGGACCACGCAAAGTACAGTTAGAGGCGTTTGTTGTTGTTAACCTTCCTTTGCGCCCATACTGATTTCATTGTTTCACTATGAGCTTTTTCCTTCCGTCAGACCAAGTTGTTTCGGTCTTCCTACATTTTTCTATCTGGCAAACCTCCCAAACGTTAACCTTGTGTCTGAAACAGCCTCTATCCTGAATTTCATTTTGTGTAATATTTGCCGATCTTAGGTCCTCTTTAATTGCAGCAATCCATTTAATTGTTTCTATTTTAGCTCTACTCCTATTTTCATAAAATTCAACTATTTGTCTAGTTAGCCTACTCGGATTCATCCGTTTTATGTGTCCGTAAAACTTAAGTCTTCTTTTTCTCATATCGCTATGTATATCTGTGTATTGTTTGATTTCTTGGTTTTCTCGAAGTCGGTATGTTGTGCTATTTATTTATTTGGGGTCTAAGATTTTTCTTATGATTTTTCTTCTTTGTTTTCAATCTCCTCGATATCTTTCTTTCTATTCAAAATGATGGTTTCTGCGCCATATAGACATTCTGGACTAATAACTGTGTTGTAATGTCTCAGTTTTGTGTTTTTAGATATGCATTTTTTGTGGTAGATATTTTGTGTCAGTCTCAATGCAGTTTCCATTTTTTGACATCTACCCTTAATGGCCGCTTTTTCCAACCTGTTTTCCATGATTATTTCACCCAAATATTTGAATTGAGAGACTCGTCTGATGTTACCATATTTTGTTTTTAGAAATGGTGTACTTAGTCTGTTGCAGATCATGAATTGTGTCTTTTCAAAGGACATTTGGAGTCCTATCTTTTCTGGTATTTCTTTTAGGATTTCAATCTGTTTTAGTGCCGTTAATATATCTTGAGCTAAAATTGCTAGATCATCAGCAAACGCCAGACAATCTATTTCGATATTGGTTCTCCCCAGTTTAATGGGCTGGTCAATATTCAGAGCCGATTTTTTACACGCCACTCATCTATTATTTTTTCTAGAACACAGTTAAATAAGAGTGGCGTGAGTCC
The DNA here is from genome assembly GCA_031761425.1 of Cosmopolites sordidus. NCBI lineage: Eukaryota > Metazoa > Arthropoda > Insecta > Coleoptera > Curculionidae > Cosmopolites > Cosmopolites sordidus. Next base: position 19,774 of record JARFXV010000283.1, read on the forward strand.
ATCCCTTTGTCTCACTCCAGTTTTAACTTCGCAAGGCCCTGAAATATCACCCATGAATTTAACTTTTGACCTTGTGTTAGTTAACGTTGCTTTAATAATTGCCAGCGTTTTCAGATCTAGTACTTGTTCTTTCAAGATTTGGAATAAAGATTCGCGGTCAATAGAATCATATGCTTTTTTGAAATCCACAAATGTACAGACGAGATTTTTATAGTTTTTGAAGTCTTAGGTTCAACTTTAGATTCAGGATCTGTTCCGGGCATGATCTGCCCGGTTGAAAACCTGCTTGATATTCACTAATTTTAGGTACTTACTGTGGTTGTGCTCTATCTAGTAGACATTGAGATAGAATTTTGTAACAAACTGGGAGAAGAGATATCTCTCTGTAGTTGTTTACATCCGTTCTATCTCATTTCTTATGTAGCGAATGGATTAGAGCATATTTCCAATCTTCCGGAATTCGCTCGGATCGCCAAATTTTTTGTAGAATTTTGGTTATTTTCTTGATTGTACCTGGACCAACGGATTTTAAAAGTTCAGCAGTAATTCCATCTTTACCAGAAGCTTTGAATTTTTAAGTAGTTTGATTTGCCTCATTATTTCATCTTCATTCGGTGGTAATGAATCTGGGTTTGTTTGTTTAGGATTTAGTGTTGGTAATCTTTAACTAATGGTTTAAGGAACAAATCAGGACAGTTTAGTAGTAATAATATGAAGTTGTAATGACTTGAAATAATATGTAGTATATATGACCACAATATATAAAAAGTTCCCGATTCATCCAAAATAATTTTAAGACGATCAGGAACGAATATTCAAGTTTTTTAGATGTAGAATTTAATTTTTTAAAACGTATGAAATATTTAAACAAATTTCTAGGCTCATAATATAATATTGCAGAATTTTTCTAAATGAAATAAAATTTTCGGATTACATGATGCTAAAAAACAATAACAGTTGTTAGAACAAAACGCCACTGATGGGCCATATCTGGTGAACACCGTGCTTGGTGACAACACAACGGCATCCATTAACCTTTCGGTTAAAAATTCGCATACAAGGATCGATTTTTTCGGTTTCGACACATTATTGAAACACCACTCCGAATCTTATTGGCTGATTTGCAAGTTAAATACATAAAACCTCATTTCGTCACCCGTTATGATGTGCTTTATCACTTAAAATAGCACGAACTGATTCGTCGGACATGTCCAGATCCAGAACCATTTATCTTAACCTTAAATTACGATTTTCCAACCATGTTCTTCAAGTTGTCAATGTATTCGTCAGTTCAAAAACGTCAAACCTCATCCAGAACGAAACAATTTTTCAATCACTTCTCCGCTTTCTTTGAATGCTTGGTATCACTCATATGTTCATATTTTTGACAAAGCTAACCCACTATAGATCTGTATTTGCAACGAGAAGGACTATTTTCCACAATCTGGACAAGAAAATTCATTATCAACACAAAAAAAAACGCTTGACGTTCACTAACCTAAGCAACATTTGTAAATAAATTCGTCCACAGATGACACCAAAACTCTTTTTTACGTGGGCTTTTAAATTAATAATTTTCGGTATTTATTTACCAAATTTTTATAGAGAACGTATATATTTCAAATCACAAGAAAATGCAAACTAAGAGTTAGAATTGATTCCAAAACAGATTTTATATACCGTTATATAAAAAGCGTTATAAATAACAGGGTCAGAACTTTGCAAAGTAATAGCGGCAGTACTGTTTGAAATGTAAATTTCACTCATAGAGTACTGTGTTCAGTACATTGTGTCAATTCACCATGGAAATATTTTTATTCTCTAGAACAGTTGGAAGGCGACCCCACTTAGGGTAAAAAATAATATTTTCCGACAAAGCGCAGTTCTGGCTTAACAAACATAACTGCAGTGTTTGGGCCAATGCAAATCATCAAGTAATACAGGAGTTACCTATTCACCATCAGAAAGTCACTGTTTGGTGCCGTTTTTGGAAGGAATATGTTGATGGAAATCGTGTGATGAACACTATAGGAATATGCCAACAGAATATCTTTTACTTTCCTGTACGCGTTATTACGCGACATGGTAATGGCAACGAGCCACCAAGGTTATGCGATCTCACGCCCTTCGATTATTTTCTGTGCGATAATATTCAATCTCAGGTTTACAGAAATAATCCCCCAAACAATTCTTAACCTAAAACGAAACATTCATGCCATTCAAGAGTAATTGAAAATTAGGTCTCTAGGATGCATTCCACCAGACGAAGTCGAGGGGAACATTTGAACGACATTATTTTCAGAACTTAATGCCAGTCAGTATTTGTTATTCAAGACGAAATAAAAATTATCGGCGTATCACTTGAAGTTATTCTGCCACTAAGTTCCGACCCTAAGAATTAATTTTTAAAATATTCAATGATTATTAAAATATACAATTAATTGATTCATTCAACTTTTAAATTCATGTCTAGTGCTCAAAAATAATGAAATTCCTTCAAAATAATGAAAATAGTGTTTCTCGCTAGTCAAAATACCTTTGAAGGCACATAAAACCCAATTTCAGAATTTTCTTTTAAAATTATACGTCTCAATGCTAAAATACTAAGTATTACGAAAAAATTTAATATTTTCTGCGTACTTAATAACAATTCGCCAAAACACTAGATACGAGAAAAAATTGCACAACTAAAATTCGCTTCATCAGATAATAAAAGTGGATCAATACATTAATAAACGTGATTGGAGGAAATAAAAAATGCTAATCTTCGGATTTTTTCAACTATTTGGCATCCGATAGATAAATGATGGTATGCGCGCGCACCCATCACCTTACGTAACCAAGCCGGCAGATCTCAGATATTCAGATAGTAGACCCGCTATTGACGATTGCAACGTTGCCGATTATACAAAATTATTCCTCGAAGGTAACGAAAAACCGATCATTCCCGAAAAGTAAACAAATATCCATCGACATAACAAAGGTGGATCTAACCAATATTGCAATATTGTATGTAATCTCTCGACCTGCGTTATGATAGCATAAGATGTAAATAATTATTTCCTCTAGAATGATTTAAACATTAAAAGGTCAGTGCTGCATATGTATAGTGTTATTAGACTATGTTTGTTTGCAATCGTCCGAAATTTAAATTTAAATTGCCAGCGGAGGACTGTCTCTGACATCCATGTAAAAATTAATGTTATTACGTTGAACAGCCCATAAAGCCAGCAAAATATTGAGCAAGGATTTTTGCATTAAATTTTGCTTCTGTGAGCTTTATGAATGAACTTTGGTAATAATACTGAATTACGCGGGCTGTTTGAAATGTTCTCTGCCTGAGATAGTAAGATTGCTAAGATTTTTTTTCTATATATATATATATATATATATATATATATATATATATATATATATATATATATATATATATATATATATATATATATATATATATACACGTTCCTAAATCAATTCGGGTGTCGATCTGTTCGTTCTGTGAAGAGTCACCACGTTTCGCCAAAATATCATTTGGCATTTTCAAGTGTTGTCCGCTTCGAGTTGGTCTACAGTCGAAGACAACGGATCGACACCCGGAATGATTTAGAAACACACACATACACACGCACAGGCGCACACACACGCCCCCACGCACCCACACGCACACACACACACACAGATATATATATATATATATATATATATATATATATATATATATATATATATATATATATATATATATATCTCCGGCATTGGGGTATGGTGTTTTTGAAACGACTGTTACGCGTGGCAGTGTCGAGCGAATGTTTTCAGGATGGTTGATATCTACTCGTTCCGAGATGCCATCTCAGTAGTCATGGAGCCGTGGTCTGTGGCACATCGCGTGTTTATTTACAATACTTTTATTTTTTTAGTTTTATGAAACTGGTCGTTATGTTGTGCTTACACAGCGATGATTTCGAAATTATTTTAACGTTGGTTCATTAAAATGAATTCCGCGCTAAAAGAACTTTGCTTTTTTTAGGCCACCCATTCATCAAGCCAACTTTTCAGTTCATACTTTCGTAAGAATGTAACTGTTGTTCTGAAAGTCCGTGCTGCATCGATCGAAATAAGTTATTCGAAGGGGTTAAGGGGTTTTACACATTTTGCAACATGGGGCCGAGCATTGTCATATTGAAAAATGATTTTATCGTGCCTTTGGAAGTATTCTGGTCGATTTACCTTCAATACTCGGTTCAATTTTATTAATTGTTGTCGGTATCGATTGCCAGTAATCATTTCACCAGGTTTCAGCAGTTCGTAATACATAACTCCCCTACTATTCCACCAAATACACAGCAAAGCCTTCTATCCATAAATATTGCGCAATGGTTGTGATGTTGAAGGATGACCCATAATTTTTTGCGCTTTAGATTATCAACCTGCATCATCGATGCAAAAAAAACAGAACAAGAGTTCTCTGCCTGACAAGTAAAGTTTCAAAAGTGAAAGGCTCTTTCCTTCAATTCATATGGAAACAGTTTCCTTCCTTTTGGATATTTCCCAGTGCGTATAGACGTTCGGAAATGGTAGATCGGCAACATTCAATGCTTTTGTCAATTATTTCAACGTATGATTTGAGTCTTCATCTAATAATGCTTGCAAATCTGCATATTTTTCGGCTGTCCTGGATGCTCTTATCTTTTATATCAAAATCATCATTTTTAAAGCATTTAAACCATCGTTAACAAGATTTTTGGGTTAGAGCATGTTCACCATAAGCTTCAACAAACAATCGATTACTTTCAGCAGCCGTTATCTTCAAATGAAAGAACGTTATTAAACTTCTCCGCAAAATATATTTTTCTGGTACATAATTCGACATATTCAAAGCTATGAAAAAATATGTTTTTTGCACAATGACAATTAATAATGAACTGACTTTTGATGGTGTATGTTTAATCTCCAAAATGACATAGACGTCATACGAACATCATACAGTCTATACGAACAAATGTATTAGCAAAGCCATCTGTTAGCAAAATCGACATTATTAACCGAAAAGCTATTATTTTAGAGGAGAAACAACAATTTTAATTACTAAAAAAACGTTTTCAACGCAGCAGTCTTAGCAGGAAATATTAAGCAAATCAACAGCAATGAAATTACCCTGAAGGTGATAATGCAAAACTCCCACAATAAACATTAGAACTAAACATAACCGTTTAAAATTAATTTTCCTGAATAAATTACCTAACCATCCATCGACGTAATAAAAGGTGGATTTTATCTAAGTCGACACCGTTGCCAAATGGACTCTCGGTGCCAGATAGAAATGTCAGATAAGCGATTATTCGGTTACCCTATCACGAAAACTATTCCTCCTATTTATTTTGATGCTAGTATAATTTAAACTTTTGATATTAATGCGGGCTGTTTTACAACCACTACTTTGACTTAATCTTGATTGTGCTAACATTAAATGTAACACGGTACTTACGAAACACCCGTATCTTATCGTTTATGTTCACCTTTTAAATGTAATGCCATTAAAACTACAGTTGTAAATGTATAATTAATCTAATAAAAGGTTTATGTTAATTATTTCAGTGAATTTAATTTGTATGTGGGGATTTCTTTTTGCAAGCAAATTATTTGCGAATTTCTTCTTCTCCTGTCAGCTTATATTATTAGGCAGATGATGGTTTTGTTTTTCAGCCGTTTTTACAAGTTATGGCACTATCATTTTCTTGGACGCCCTAGGGTCCATCTCAACGGGCGAATTATCTCTTGCGATGCTCACTACCTTGTTGTTTCTCATCCTTGCAATGTGATGATTCCATTTAATTTCTTCTTCATTTTACCTCCTTGTTGATTATGACTGAATCATCTCCTGGTTTAAAAGCAAGTGATTTGGTGTTTAGTAGTAAATCACTATGAGTTTATTTAAAGTTAATGCTTTCTAGGCGCGCCTTATATCTACATTTATTTCTCTATATCTTAGTGCAGTGATTGCAAACCAATGGCACGCGACAAAATAATTTGGGCATGGCATTAATTAAGGAATTTAGTTAGCTAATCGAAACAATTTTTTCGGTCTAAGTATTATTCAACATGACTAGTTTGACAAAACAACAAAAAGTGTAAGATAAATGTAATAAAGAATTTCAAACTTGGTGTACTGAGAAATATGGCATGATTTGTAAAGGTCATAAAAAATTTGTAAAGGTCGGTGTGTGCTTTATGTTCTGCAACAGTAGTATGTAGAACATTGTCTATAAAATGGCATTATGAAACAAATCACAAATCTTTCGGTCAAAAAAGCGAACCAGAGCAAAAGCAATTTATTGCATGTGTAATTAAATAGATACATTGTCAACGCCTATGATGAAATATGTTAGCAAGGATTGTCATACAGGTTCCGCAAATTTCTCGGCTGCAAATATCACTGCTTAGCATGGTAAACCTGTTAACAAAGAGGCGTTTTTGAAGGAAGCCCGATTTTGAAAATAAAGATACCTACTCCTTTATCTAGAAATACAATAAAATGTTCCGGAAACTGGCGGAAAATCCTAAAACTGCCGAAGAATGTAAAAGAACAACAAAAAAATTACATCAAGTCCTCTCCTTTTATATCGCTATGTCCTGACGAAAGTAATGATGTAACTAAATGTACTGCTCCAAGTATGGTGGGCAAAAAAATGGTTTTATCAGTTTATTTCAAACACATATAGGACATTCTATTCTTGAATTCCACTGCATCATTGATCAACAAGCTTTGCGTGCTAAGGGTATATGGTTTCGTCTTCCTTATAAAATAATGACTGTGGTTACAAAAATAGTGCACTTATCATCGCAGGCTTTATATAAGCGAAAATTTGATGCTTAGTTGGATGAAGTCAACTTGGTGTATAATGGCTTACTGATGTAAAGGAAAGGAAATGGTTTATGGTTAGAGGCGCATCAGCATCTTAGGCTATTTAGCGATTGAATCTATAACTTAAGGTGGTTTCCGAACCACGGTCATCAGCTGCCGACAAACCCAGGTCAGCACCCCCTTCAGGCTATCAACCCTTGGTTATGTGCCTACCCATAAGTCTATCAGAAATCCTACCGACTGGCGAGTGACCAATATAGAACACTTCTCAGAAGGCATCCGGCCTTACCCAGCCTTTAACTGGCGTGACTGAAGGGTAATTCGTTGTCGGATTTTACACTCTTGCCTGGAAACAACCACAGACATTTAAGTGTGGATTTGTGTGGGCGGGTGTGTGTGTGTGTGTATGTATGTGAGTGTATATAAGTGTGTAGGGTAGGAAGACGGATAGAAGAATTAAAGAAAAACACCCATCCGAGCGATGGAATCGAACCAGTTACCTTTGGATTGCCAGGCAGGCGACTAACCCACCAGACGACCACCACGGCCGGCTTACCCATATATAATAATGTTTGCTGGTAAAGCTTCAAGGCGCAAATAAAATAATTATAGTTGTGATAGATCTCATTCGTGCTTTTGAGGTTAAATAGCAAGTTTTTCAGTAACGGTATTGTTACCAAAAACTACAAATATTTCCCAAACTTGAAAAAAATCACCAGAGATTTGGATTTAAACGAAAAACCAGACCAAGCAAAAGTCATTGAAGAGTTTAATTCGGTAACTAATTCTTCAATCAAAGAATGTTCAGCGAGATTTTCTCAGTTTAAAGAATTATCGAAAACACTCAAGTTTATTATGAATCCTGATGTGAATTCAATTGATAGACTGAACTTGTCCAAATTTTATTGGTTAGAAATTGAAGAAATTGTAAAAGAAAATATCAAAACAATAGTTGGAATTAAATTAAAAAAAGAAAAAATATGAGGTAATATGAGTAAAAATGGCAATACCAAAATTATGGAAACGTGGAATTCAATTCCAGACACATTTAGCTATCTGAATAAGCTGGCTTTTGCTACCTGAACAACATTTTCATCTACCTATGCCTGAATAATTATTTTCGGAAATGAATAACACTAAAGACTCGCTGAGAAACCGTTTGTCAGATGACTCCAGTTCAGCTCGCGTCCTACTAAAAATACAAAATAAAATATGAACCTAATATAAGTTATTTGGCATCTAATTTGCAACAGCAGAAGTTGCACTAATTTTATCTTTCGTTAAAATAAACGTAAAATTGTGAATCTTACTATTGCTGTGTAGCGTTTACAAATTCTTGATCGCTACTGGTAAGTTTATTTCGGACGAATTGTATAGAACCTCCGCATAGGGATACCGAATTGCGCGTAGTTGTATTCAGGGTTTTTAGACACCCAGTAAGGAATAGGCAAGAAACGGAACACTCAGGAAATAAGGCCAGATAAATACACTTTTATTATATTTTCAGTTCAGATCTCAGTTTTCATTTTTCTACAAATATACTTTTATTATATTTTCGTACACAGATAAAGATCTCAGTTACAACTTTTTACAGATATACTTTTATTATATTTTCGTATACAGATAATGATCTCAGTTAACATTTTTTAAATTATCTATTTGCCGTTTGATCCTATTTGATTACACTTAAGTTATATTTTCTTTTTACTATTGTCTGAATACGAATAATACTATTGTCTGACTATTGTCTGAATGAGTTAATAAGCTCTAATTTATAAGTACAGGGATATAGAGACGAGCTGGTATAGTTTAATGCAATTTGTTTAGTTTTTGATTTTCCACGGTAAGGTTTAGCGAACCACCTTTCCTAAACCTTCCTCTGTCTCTTATTTTCTAGTTTTATTTTTTCTATATTTTAATGTGCTTTGTATCGTTTTTTTTAATGTGTTTATGTGAATTAAAAGAATAAAATCAAGTAAAAAATTTTTTTTAAGATAGGCCCCTTCCCGGTTCCAGGGTGTTTTCTAATATCAGATATATTACGTGGTGCGTAAGTTTGAAGAGACTTGAAATTCAATGCCGGATAAATCAACTGGGCGTCATAAGCTTCAACATCAAGAACGAGCACTAATGTTGACCGTGTTCGCCAGTTTATTAGAGACGATTCACGAGTCTCTATGACTAGCGTAGCTTCTCTACATTTGCACAGATCCACCGTATTATTCGCAAAGATTTATATTTTCACCCCCACAAAAGTATTATTGTGTAAGAGATGAAGCCCGATGATTCAGCTAAACGAGTCGAATTCTGCAGGACAATGAATAATTTTAGCTTTAATAACATATGGTTTTCTGATGAATTGAATTTCTATATCAAAGGCCACGTGAATAAACAAAATTGCGGATATTGGGTTCCCGACAATCAGCTGGAACTGCATCAGAAACCATTACACTCCTTTAAGGTTGTCGTTTGGGCTGCCATATCAAGCGAAGGAATTATCGGCCCCTACTTTTTTGAGGGTAACCATGGTCGCCCTCAGGACTTTTTTGGCTCCAGAAATGTAAAACTCGATTGGCTACAACACCAACACATTTAACCAACAAGATGAAGCAACTTTTCACGCCACGAATGATTCTTTAGCAGCTCTTCGATTTATTTCCTGAAAGAGGAATAAGTCATCGAGGGAACATCAACTGGCAACCGAGGAGTCCAGATTTAACACCTGCTGATTTTTTTCCTATGGGGCTACTTGAAAAGTAAGGTTTTCAACCCATTACCACTCACCTTGAATGTTTTAAAGCAAAGAATAACAGACGCGAGTGATTGAAAATTTATCTTCCAGGCTAAATGAGTGTGAAGAAGAGTATAGTGCGCATTTATGTAAAATATTTTTTACATAATGCTTATTTTTTTTGCAAAAGGACCATATTTCAAAAAATGCATACCATAAAAAATGCATTTGTGTACTCAAAAATGGACTTCATCAGTGTAACTGAAATGGACAGATGTTATTAGGTGAGATATATAGTGACGTTGTTCGACGACGAATTAGGAAGAGGCACATTGACATTCAACTTTAAGATGGCCCATTTACTCAACATTTTACAATGATGCAACAATTGACATTTTTCTTTCCAAAAAAATATTATTGCCTTTTTTTGGAAAAGAACCATATTAAAAAAAAACTCAACCCAAAAGTAATATGTGTGACTCAAATTAATAATTAGTTTATTATTTTATTAAGATAACACTTAATCAAAATGACATGAAAGGAATTATTGTATATATTTATATTTTTATTTATCACAATATTTTTCTTTAAAACTAAAGCAAATGCTCAAATTGTTTGCCTTCGGCATGCTCTGCATCGCTTCAGAAAAGATCTTTTCACTAGTCGTGCGAATCTCCTTGTATTTATTTCTTTTGCTGTTTCAACAGTTTTGTGATGCAGTTCGGCTAGATTTTGTATTGGTTTTGAATACACTTTTTCTTTTATCCAAACGCATTAAAAGAAATCAAGAGGATTTAGGTTCGGAGAACGAGGAGGCCACTCAATTTAACCACCATCACCTAATCCACCTTTCGGGATACTCTCTGTTCAAATAATCCTGTATAGGACGAGCATAATGCGCTGGGCAACCATCTTGTTGAAACCACATTTCTCTGTAGATATTGAGTGGTATATCTTCTAACAAAGTCTGCAAATCGTTTTCGAGAAAATCCAGTTTGTTGGCATCATTGAAAGTTTCAGGCACCTCAAATGGTCCAATTATTTGTCCGTTTAAAATTTCGGTCCACATGTTAACTTTAAACTGATACTGGAACCGGTCTTCACGCATTAAATGCGGGTTTTCCGTGTATGTAAGTTATGCAATCTGTAGGCATAATGTTATTCCAACTATGTAAGTTATGGAAGTTTAAATAACTGTCTTTTTAAACGTCGATTAGTCCATAAAATTTTGTTTAGAAATTGCGGATCTTCACGTTTTCTTGTCAACAGTGTTCTGCAAAAATCGATTCTGGAAGTGTAGTCACGAGGTAGCAAACTTTGTACACGTTGCACATGATACGGGTGATATTCGTATCCTTTTAAAATTCGATTAGCAATACTTTTCGGTCTTCCAATGTTTCTTTCGAACGCATTTACTAAACATGCAAGTGCTGGGGTCATTTTGGATTTCATTTCAAAGCGCATAGTTGCTGTGTCCTCGAGGTGTCCCACCGGCCGTACGACCACTAAGCAATCGCCCTTGCGGGTATGACATGTGTACATTGATGAACACGCAGTGACCTGGGTGACACTCGGTATTGGGGTACCTCTCGCGATACAATCTGGCTGCGGCGGGGCATTACAACAGCATTCACCGTAGATAAGAGGCATGTTTGCATATTCTTCCGCTGTGTAGAGATACGACATGTCGCAAAAACTATTAATATTGCTAAATACCAACTAACACATTATGCACAACACAAATTAAGTTTAGGGAAACAAAGCCAAAGTCGTCAGCACAAATGCAATATCAAGTCCAGAGTAACATAAGCCAAACTCGTTAGCACAAATTTAATATCAAGTCCAAGGTAACACAAGTCAAAATTGCCAGTACAAAAGTTATACGATTACGAGAAGATCGCGCAGGAAACGAAGGAACGTAGTGTACTGAATGATAACAAATAATAAGCAACTATTGAGCAGTGAAGTCACTATCCCTGTCGCTCATTCTAAAAGTTGAATGTCAATCTGTCTCTCTCTAATTCGTATTCGAATAGCGTCACTATCTATGTCACTCTATCCCATATGCCCATCTCACTTACCCTGGTGAAGTCGATTTTTGGGCACATAAAAGTATTTTTTTATCATGGTATGAGTTTTTTGAAATGCAATGGCCTGAAAAATCGGGAAATTTGTGATCACAGTACCTAAGCATATAGCCTAGGGTGTCGAATTTCAAGATTTTCAAAAATATATCTATTATCACGTAACACGGTGACACGGATTTCTTTTTCTTATTTTTACCAGAACTGGTATAACCTAGCCTTTCGCCCAGCACCCGCTTGACGTTGAGTTTCGGGACACCATGTATATATATATATATATATATATATATATATATATATATATATATATATATATATATATATATATATATATATATATATATATGCGCTTGTGTGTGTGAATCATACTTTGCAAGTCATTAAATTAGTTATTTGGTCAAACTTGCATCCACCATCCAGAGATCGAGACACAGACACTTATTTTAGGCTGAAAACTTTGAAACGACCCTGGTATATTCAGAATTTGCTAACCGTATCGTTTGTTTAATAAAAAGTGTGAATGTTCCCCGAAGTCATTTATCAAAATTATAGGTTTAATTTAATAATAATATGCCAGGAGAAAAAAGAATAAGAGCTTATTGTGAGCGCTGATTAAGTTTTTAACATGACCGGGCGTCAATCAGGGACAAAAATTAAGCTGACATCGTCAATGATCATTTCAAATTTTATTTGCACCGTAATCAGTTACCAAACAGGATGTATTAAAGAGCAATTAAATTTGTGATTGGCATAGGTTATTGGTTGATGGGTGAGTCACTATTTTCGGTAAGACCTGTTTAAGGAATTACTGTCACGTCAATGTTGGAAAGTTGTTCCTTTTAGCTTCCGATAAAATCCGTTGCTCCTGTTTATTACCTTAAATATTTTTAGTCTGAGGAAGAGATGGTATAAGTATGATCAAATGGCTGCGACGTCAATTATGATTCATTAACCCTCGGTACACACACTGGGGTGTGGGATACCCACGCGACTTTTTTATTTTTCATTTTTAAAGAAATACCGCTGGTGTAAATTTAGACTATATTTCCTATAATTCCCACAAGCTCACACGAAGACAGTGCGTAAATAGCCTTGGGCTTGTGTGCATCGAACAATTGAGCCGGGTATCTTATACCCCCGTGTAGGTTTTATGTAACAATTTTTGTGTTGTCGTGTTTATAATTTTTGCGGGGATTTTTAGCGAATGCAAGTAAGTTTTATACTTATATCTTACATATTGTTTTTGGTAACATATTTTCATTGTCTGTACAGTAATGGCTTCTACATCACGCTATCAACCACTTAGTATTCAGGAATTGGAACGTTTGATTTTGGAATCATCGGATGATGAAAACGAAGATGAAATATTTAGTGGCGAAGACACTGATAATGAAACCGATGGTTTGGAAATTCAGTCGGATTCTGAAAGCGAGCAAAGTGGAGTATATGAAATCGAAGACCGGCCTCTAGCCACAAAGACCAAGAGACTTTCACTTGTAAAAGGAAAAGTCCTTTTAAATAGTCTTGATGTTCCGGAAAAAAAGAGGTAAAGGTCAGACAAGAAATTTGATGAGTCATCTTCCTGGTGCTAAGGGTGCAGCTAAGGAAAATTACAACTGTCCTTGTGGCATGGAATTTACTATTTAGTAACGACATGTTAGAACTCGTTTAAAACTATACTAATGAAGGAATAACTTTTTCGTTTTTTTTTTCATTCCCAATAAGTAATCATATCATAAAAAGACAAAGAGTATAAATAAAAGTTTTTATGGGATTGTTGTATTTGTGCGGTGTCCAAAAATCAGCCAATTTAACTCTTAAAAAATTGGGGTCAAACAAGTTTGGGTCATCACTTTTTAAAGCAGCAATGTCGCAAAACCATTCTGATTTTTTTACATCCTCTTTAATGATTGACGGCTAGGTTACAAGAATTCAAAGGACAGAAAGTGTTAAATTCGCACCTATTCGTCAAATTTGGGAAATGTTCATCTGAAACTGTAAAAAACTCTACACGCCACATGAATACTGTACCGTAGATGAATAGTTGATGGAGTCTATACTATGCTATTTCCTCTATAGGAAATAGCCCATATAATGAGTGAACTACAATAGTCATTACAAAGGATCACATCCAGCTTGTACAGCAGGCCATAGAAAGGCACAAGAAATACACCATGCCACTGTGCTTGGCTTTAATCGACTACGAAAAGGCATTTGACTCTATCTTAAAGCATGCCATAATGCTGCTTAGCCAGAGGGTTGACAAAACATATATAAAACAACTAGGATCGATATATGAAGGAGCTACAATGACAATTTACCTTGATGATCTTGAAGTGGGAATTAACGTAGAACGAGGTGTAAGCGAGAAGTGTTGGGAACAGGATGCTGTTAGGATCAACGGTTCAAACTTAAACCATCTTAGATTTGCAGATGATATCGTTCTTCTTTCACAACACCCAGAGGAACTGCAAAGACGCATACAAGAACTGTAAAGTGCTGATAAACCATTTAGCTTAAAAATAAACCTGAAAAAGAGTCAGCGTATGTTCAAAAAATTCGCTGGGGACAGTAGAATTTCAGTTTTACAAAGGAATTTGGAAATTGTGGACCACTGTACATATCTTGGGCAGATGATTTCAACAGATGGGGATACCATCCGGGAGGTGAAGCGACTTGTTAAGTGTGGTTGGTAGACATTTGGCAGGGTCAACATAGGGCTTAAGAGCAGACTCCCACTTTACCTGAAAAGAAAAGTCTTCGATATGTGCATCCTGCCCGTTATGACATACGAAAGTGAAACCTGGACACTCACATCGCAATCAATTCAAAAACTTCGGGTAGCACAGAGGGGAATGGAAACATCTATGCTTGGCATTACAAGGCGAGGCACAAGGTGACATTATTAGAAGAGTGAAGCAATTGAAATGGAGATGGGCAGGTCATGTAGCGATGGGACGACAGATGGACCAGGGCAATCTTGGAGTGGATACCGCTTGAACGTCCGCGAAGAAAACCGAAAGCTCGATGGACTGATGATATCGTTAAGTATATAGGACCAGAATGGCAGAGGAAAGCCCGTGAAAGTTGGAAGCCTGCTGAAGAGACCTCCATCCTGCAGTGGATCGACACGGGCTGATGATGATATGTCATCAAATTGACACCGTAAACTGCAAACGGAACTTATGAAACAGAAGATAGCAGATGGTGCATAGTTATGAAATCACTTTATTAAAACATATACTTACACGCATGTATATATATATATATATATATATATATATATATATATATATATATATATATATATATATATATATATATATATATATATATATATATATATATATGCTAGACTATTAGTCCGGGAGTACATCCGATCATTAGTGCCCCGTTTGTTGGGAACGTGCAGACGTTTCGCCAAGGTCACACTTGACATTCTCAATGCTTGTCTGAAGTTTTCAGACTTGGCACTCTCACTTGGCATTCTCAATGCTTTCTCAATGTTTTTGAATATTAAAACTTTTGAAACTCATGTGGGGTTTTAGTACAACCCAGAGTGGGTTCCAAGTCAAAAAAAAAAAAAAAAAAGTGTGGGAATGAAGGGTTAAGACTGCGTGCTGCGAAGTTTTAGACGCGTGCATTTAATTGATTGTTTGTGGAGGTCGAATGAAACAAACACGATTTGACATTTTCTGAAAAATGGATAAAACTGAAGTTCGAGCTATTATAAAGTATTTTTTCCGTATGGGTTTAACCCCAACAAACATACAAAAACGCTTAGATTTTAAGATTCGTTCTCTTTGTTTTTGATGGTAAAAAAATGGCCTATTGAATTTAAGGGTGGTCGCAATCCATTAAAGGTAAAGAGCACTGAGGTCACCCAAAAACGGCTAAGTTGACAAAATGTGTATATAATTATCTTTATTTGACAAAGAATTAAAATTAATTAGGGAGATATCCGAAGTGAATGGTTATAATAAGAACATTGTAGATAAATTAATTAGAGCATAAGTTCAGAAGTTCAGAAAGTTATTGAAAGAATCTTCGACTTTTCAAAAGAATCGGAACATAAAGAAATTCATGGTAATACCATTTGATGTCCAATTAACAAGAGGGCTAGACAAAATTTTGAAAAAAGTGTACATTAAGGTTGTGTACAAACCATATAATAAATTAAGAGAAGTTCTGGGTAATCCAAAGGATAAAGTAGAGCAACATAAAAAGTCGGAGATTTACGAAATTAATTGTCCAGACTGTGATCGAAGGTATACAAACAAAAAAGATATAAAGAACATATTACCTACATTGGATATGGGAGAAATGAAAAATCTTATGTTGCTCAATATGCAATCGAGCACGATCAGAGTATAGATATTAGTAATTTAAAACTAATTAAAAGTGTTAATAATAATAGAGCTTTGGATGCATATGAAAGCATTCAAACAGAAAAATGTAAGAAATCATGAACCGAGATAAAGGACCTGTACCGTTCAGTCAACTTTTTCAATTATTAATGGAAGGCTTAGTAAACTTCACGGTTCATGATTTTTACACGCTTCGTTAGGTAGAGTTTTCATATAAATAGAACATAGTTTAGTTTTAGAATTAGATTAAATCATCTCCTGATGATGCTAACATAGTTAGCGAAACGTGTGTTGAGCAGTTAAAAAAAAGTGATTTGGTGTTTAGTGGTAATTTTTTCAAGTTTAGTGTTTCACACCAAAGATTCCAATAGAAGAATTGCTATTCTAATGTGTCAAACATTTTAACAATGAGTGTACGTATGTTTGTGAATAGTAGACACTCCTTTAAAAAAGACGTTACGTTTTTTTTTATAGGAAATATAGCATTGAACAAGCAATGCCGTTTCACTCATGAGAGAGACAAACATATATACTATATATTATTTATTGAAACAGCTTGAAGGCCAACCAAAATGTGTTTGCCTTTCAAATTTGCTCTACAACATCGGGGACAAAAATTTCACTCATGTTTTTGTATTTTGTATTATTAATGAATTTTTCATTATTCTTCAATATTATTAATTTCTTCTCGTATATTATAACCTGACTTAGTAAGCATCTTTTAGTTTATTTACAATAAAGATTAATACCTATGAAATGTTTACAAATATCTCTTAATTATGTGGTAATGTTATGTGTTAATGTCAACATATTCACTTTTAAATTTTTAAATTATATATTGCACTGTAGGGTATGACCGGGAGGTAGGGTATGTAGGGACTGTAGGGTATTTCAACGTTTTTCCAATAAATCGATCTAGTCCTTGTTGAACCAATGAAACAATTTGATCTTTGCAGGTTGAACAGTTCCTCAGATTTGCGACGCATTATCGTGGAATTATCTTTCAATACCGAATTAAATACGCACAGTTTATTTGTATTTACTTAAGAATAAAGGAATACAACCTAGGGGAAAAAATTACCTCATAACAAGTTTTCAAGTTATTAATAAGACTATTGTTGCTGTGTAAATATGTTTTTTGCTCATGAGATTTAAAATATTGGTGTTTAAAAGAATGTATGGGTTTCTAATTTTGTGCGATCGCCTGAATTAATGCAGAATGTTGTTTGTTATAATTATGACAGGTTATTTTCTGTTAAAAGCATTATTAAAAGTATTTTTGCTAAAAAAAATCAGTGTATGAATAATTTTTTGATCTACTGTATGTACATGTAGGAGTCGACACGCAATTGCCAATTTGATTAAAAATCCTGAAGAGCAGATAAGGAAAACAATTACGGAAGACCCTCTCTGTATTGACAGAGAAAAGCCTGTATCTTACGTACTGCTTCTAATAGCACATTAATATCTCGTCAGATTTCACATACATCAAATGTGATTACCAACATTAATAGTTAATAGTTAACGTTAGAAGAATCTTTCAATCGGCTTCACATATTCAAAGGAAGAAAATAAAGACTACCCCGCCCGGTATATGGAGATGTTTATACAGAACAATGGAAGCAATTCGCTCGCGACTATATTGGTTGGAACAAAGAATGTTTTCCGACGAAAAGAAAATTAATTTGGGCGGGTCGGATGGTTGTTCTTACTACTTCCATGACTTGAGAAGGGAAGAAAAATGTTTCTCAAAGAGAGAAATGGGAAGTGGTGGAATGAACAGCCAGGACTACTTAAATATGATTCATATATATTTTATCAAAAATGTACCGGGAATTGGTCAATAAAACACAAAATGTTTATTATTTGTCTAAATGTATTGTGTCGATATAGGCCCCTTTCGAAATATTACACTTATGCCAATGAATAATTCAATTGTCAAAACATTTTTTAAACGCACTTTCCGGAATTGACTTCTGCCGCGAATTCTCTTTTATATCTTCTATAGACTGAAAACGGGTGCCTCGAAGTGGTAATTTGAGTTTTGGAAAGAGAAAGAAGTCGACCGGAGCCATATCAGGTGAATACGGTGGTTGTTCGGTGGTGTTTGTTGAGTTTTTGCCCAGAAATTCGTTCACAATGATAGCCTTGTAAGATGGTGCGTAATAGTGATCCAAGAGTTTTCTTTCCATAAATCTGGCCTTTTTCGACGAATTTGTTCTCTCTCAAACGCCGTTATAGCGCTCAGATAATATTCTTTATTTACCGTCTAATCTTCTGGTAATAATTCCGAGTGCACAACACCGCAATAATCAAAGAAAACAGTCAACATCACCTTAACTTTTGATCGACTTTGACGTTGTTTTTTTCAGTTTCGACTCAGTTGGAAGGCGCCAATCCGAAGCTTGTTGACTGGTTGGCATGTCAAACTGTTGCATGTCAACATGTTACAATGCGTTTTATAAATGTGGGGTCGGAATTGACGCGTTCTAGCATGTCTTCAGTGACCTTTACGCGATTGAGTTTCTGAAGAAAATTCAGGTATTTCGGCACTAGTCGAGCGGTAACGTGTTTCATGCCCGAACAATCGCTTAAAATGGTACGAACTGGTTCATGAGATACAGAAAGATCAGCGGCTATCTCTCTCAAACTCAAATGACGATTTTCAGTCACCATTTTCTTCACTGCCGACCAGAGCGATGCAATCTTCCACTACATCTCGACCGCTTTTGAATGCACTGTACCACTCATATGCACGTGTTTTTGATAAAGTCGATTCACCGTAAGCCTTTTGCAACTCGGCAATTTTCAGCGACTCGGCACACAAAATTCCATTTTCAATGCAAGATTTAAGACAAAGTATTTGGCCGATGTTTTTATCCATTGTAAAAATCGCAAAACTCACCTGAGATGAACTGACAAAATCGAGCAGTGTAAACAAACTAAATGATAGATGACGCTCAAACTCCGCGTCAGCATAGAGGACAGTTGTACCAACTTAGCGATGAAAAGAATTTTGACAATTCTTTTAAGCGGGCTTTTTAAATGATCAATTCCAGGTACCTTTTTGACAGTATGTACATCTAGAGAAATATTTGGGAACAACGCCAATTGTTTCCAAATAAGTTTTCTAGATGTACATACTCTCAAAAAGGTACCTGGATTGATTGATTGAACAATAATTTTATATTTCAGCAAAACAATGCTTCCGTGCATATAGATCGGGTTGTTAAGGAATATGTTTAACGGGAGAATATCCGCATTTTAGACTGACCAGCAAATTTCCCAAATCTAAGCATCATCGAAAAATCGCAAAATGTTTTGGCACTGTCAGCCAGAGAAGTGTACAAAAGTTCGAGGTTCGTGGAGTTCGATTTCATATCAAAAGGAATTAAAAAAGGTAACTGAGGAATAATGAGCCAGACTGCCTCATATAACATCAAGTGCCTTAACGAAACTCTTCCCAATGGAATGATTACATTTTAAGAGAAAGGAGGGGGTTCACAAATTATTAATTTGTAATTATAAATTGTTCCAATAAAGTTATTTTGGACAAAACACAACTGTCTTATCTTTTTGACCCACCTTAAAACCATTAACATAGCATACATTTCCCACACTTCTTATTGATATCAATTCATCGATAAGTAAACACAGTTTTCGATAAGTTAACCAAGTTACTAAATACACGAAGGCATGCATAATATGAAACAAAAATTAAAAAATCGCCAATAGGGTTTTTCATCATCATCATCATCATCATCATCATCATCATTATTATCATAATCAGCCTGTGTCGATCTACTGCAGGATGAAGGCCTCTTCAGTATGCTTCCAACTTTCACGGTCCTGGGCTTTCCCCTGCCACTCGTTCAGCTCTACTTCTATTTTCATAAAATTCAACATCCATTTTATGTGTCCGAAAAACTTAAGACTTCTTTTTTTCATATCGCTATGTATATCTATGTATTATTGATTTCTTGGTTTTCTCGAAGTCGCTACCATTTTCTGCTGTTTCTTTTAGGATTTCAATTTGTTTTTGTGCAA
This sequence comes from Cosmopolites sordidus, assembly GCA_031761425.1. NCBI lineage: Eukaryota > Metazoa > Arthropoda > Insecta > Coleoptera > Curculionidae > Cosmopolites > Cosmopolites sordidus. The sequence goes on from JARFXV010000283.1 coordinate 39,865, forward strand.
TTAATATATCTTGAGATAAAATTGCTAGATCATCAGCAAACGCCAGATAATCTATTTTGATGTTGGTTTTCAATATCTGGTCTGGTCAATATTCAGCGTCGATTTTTTTCTATATTACTTTTTCTAGGACACATAACATATAATATATATATATATATATATATATATATATATATATATATATATATATATATATATATATATATATATATATATATATATATAAATATATATATATATATATATATATATATATATATATATATATATATATATATATATATATATATATATATATATATATAATATACCAACTTAAAATTTATAAGATAAATATATGATTTGCTAGTAAATTCACCAACAATGAATCACTACAACTAATTCGACACATATCCTCCATTGTTACGGACAACAGAACCCAGCTGAAACGCGTCTAAACAATGGCTATTTTTTCTTCTTTCTCTTATTGAAAAGGCCCCCAGGTTAACCCGGTACTCATGCGAAAGTCGCAGACTTCGAAGTCTTCAGGCGCCCAAGGTTGTTGTACTCTCCGTGACCTCTCCAGTTTCTTCCTCTTCAGATTCCGCGTTTCGGTAACGGTATCGCCAGAGGGCGTCGACGAAGGAATCTGTGTCAGAAGCAATCTCGAAAGAGGTCGTATATTGTCTCGAATATGGAGCAGGATGACGGACGAAATAAAACGAGGGATGTTCAAAAACGTATTTTGTAACATTGCTTAAGAAAAACGAAAATTTTACATAAATATTTATTAGAAAGCGATTTGTTATTAAACAGTAATCTCTTTTATCCGTACTCTACAATGTACACGATGGAGCAAAAGAACATTCACAATTTAAAATTAAAATATCTTACTTTTGTTTTAACAATTTGTTTTGTTCTTTTATTTTTGAAAAAGCCAAAAGCTTAGAGGTTTTGAGCAAGGAGCATTATTAACTTGAAGAACGAACACAACGTATTACATTCTATTTTGAAAATAGAAGAAGCATTCTTTCAACTAAGCGTCATTTTCGACAAATTTTTAATGTTAGAGATAGATCACACCCAAGATCACAAAACGCAAATCGGTAGTCAACTATTTGGAGGTTAGTTTTGGGGGTAACACTAGAAGATAAAGCAGGCTACGAACAGCAATATCAGGTAAAACCAACCAACGTGTAAGTAAAAATGTTTAGCAAGCCCCAGAAAAATTAATCTGGTGACGTTCTGCTCAACCAGGTATTCATATGTCTATAATGATTGACATTTACGGTTTCTGCTCATTCCTTCTTCATCTTCACAAAACTTTACACCACACTGTAACTTTCTTACTATGGAGAGGCATTTCATGACTGAATTGTAAATTTTCAGTTCCCCAGTAAAGTGAATTTGTATGCACATAACCTAAATATATTATCACGATCGCAAATATTAAAAGAAACCTATGATGAAATCAAAATTATTATATTATATATATATATATATATATATATATATATATATATATATATATATATATATATATATATATATATATATATATATAACGGTAAAACACAAGCAAAATTATACTCAAAATGTCTCAAACAACAAGAAATACCCAGTTTATGGAAACATGAAGAAGTGATTCTTTTACATAAAAAAGGAGCACAGGAAGATTTAAAAAACTACCGTCCAATAAGCCTCCTATCAGTGGTGTACAAAGTTTCACCAAGATAATATCCAAAAGAATACTAAGAAATCTAACATCCAAGGGAGCAAGCAGGATTCAGAAATGAATTCAGTACAATAGATCACATCCATGTCCTAAAGCAGGTCATAGAAAGATACAACGAATACACTATGTCACTGTGCTTGGCTTTTATCGATTATGAGAAGGCATTTGATTCAATCTCAAAGCGGGCCATAATGGCCCGCTTTGAAGCTTAAAACGGTCATTTTCACCTAAATGTATTTGTTTAATGATGGAAATTTAACAACAAATTTCTACCTTCACCTGTCAGTGTTTTTACATATTCCCTCTATTTCTCGCCGGATGTCGTCTTTGAGCAGATATAGTTAGTGTTTGATGCTTATTAAACTGGTTCTTAAGATAACTCCAAAAAAATATGCCAGGAAGATGAGACCAAAATCCCAAGTCCCTGATCAGAATTTGTTTTATTATTTAGAGATTAATCGATTATCGAAATATTCTTTCTAAAACGTTATTAGACGCTTATTATTAAAATTAGGGCCCTTGAAGTATGGGCTACAGTACCATCCTGCTGAAACCAATCGACCTCAACATCTCCTAATTAAGCTACGTGAAAGTCTTCAATCGGCGGTCTTTACTGCGTATTTTAAAAGAAGATCTCCACTTGCATCCTGGCAAACTCCAGATAGTGCAACTGTAATTAGAATACAGTCTTGTCTTCCTATAACATAAAGTCGTGTCTCTCTATGTACATATCTAGCCATCAGAATCTCTTTCTCTCTCATTTCTAATTTGATCATTCAGTTTTGATTCTAATAATTGTTTGGATGCTTTTGAATTACTATTGCTCAAGTCTGAAACAAAACTTTTTAGCGCACTGTTCACGAAGTTGTTGACACTCTTTTTCAGAACTGTAGTGTGAACTCGGTTTACGAAAAAAAATTGTTAAGGGCCACAAAGTGACCGTAATAAGTTCAATCTCGTATTGAAGATGCATTAAGTGTTGGCCTGCATCCCCTACAATGGGTCAGATCGAACGCTACGTCACCAGTTCCATAACTTTATTTACACATCCGCGTATATTGTTTTATATACTTTCATTTTAGTTTTATAGCAATTTTAGTTTTACTTATAAGAATCTTACTTGATTGATTAATTGTCCTACTCATCTTTTTTATTCCCTTCATAGCTTTAGTTATTACTAGAATTGTAACTAACATTATATATTGCTAGATTTTTCTCAAGGCTTTTTTATTAAGAAAGATAACAAGCTCATCTGCATATATCAATTATTTAATTATGGCTGTTTTTAAAACGATAAAAATTGGCACTACATTTTTTGATCTCTTAAGTTTCGAAGATCATTCGATATACGTTGAGATAACATCTAACTACAACACTGTGTAAACAGAATATGTATTTTTATGTAGCACAGTGACGCATTTAGTTTATTTACAAAAGTTTTACAGTACACAAGGTGTGGACGTCTGTGAACATAATATATGTAGAATTAATATCAATAAATGTTTGTCAAAACATCTGAAGATAACACAAATGTAGCATATTATATACTGAAGAACAAAAAAAATGCAACGTATACGTATTTAAAACAAAATGAAAATATATTCACTGCGTAGCATATCTTGACCACGAAAACTGATACACGCGTTTCTCGTTTATCTTTGTGTATGTGATTATCAAAAATGTGGTAAAAAGAAGGTTTTAAAAAAATTGTTTTTATTATGCCTGGTATTTTTTGTATGCTACTAAGCTTAACAGAAATCTTATCTCTCCGTGCGCCATGCTGTTTCAGGCAATTACCTGAATTTGAACAGCGATGAGCAATTGGTATAAGGGTTTGGATAAGATGGTGCGAGGTCAGAGTTACATCAGGTTCTAGTCATTCTAGAATTATACAAGAGAACGAGGAATGGCATCTTAAATTCATTGTTGAATGAAATCAATATGAAAATATCTGGCAAGTAGTGCTTTTGTTGCATCTAGAATTAGTGTTAATCGACATTTACTTGCGCCGTAGATATATGATTACTGTCTATATTGAGTTCTTTTAATAGTATACTACAAGATGTGTATGTGTATACTACTAGGATCGAAAGGGATCTGGGGAATGGAATTGTATTTGAATTAACGATGAATCTAGACTTTCTTGAGGTAGGGAACGTAGAAAAGTTAGATGTTTTTGGCGTGAAATGCATTTTTTTTATTTCCCATTAGACTTAAAATTAATGAACAAAAATCGAAAACAATACAACACACTGCTCGTAATATCGAGAGAGATTACACCACAGAAAAAGTGCATGCATGCTTCACGCATTTGGGAAGTCAAATTTTCTGATCTACCGACATGAAAGAAGAGGTTATATATAGAACAAAGTGTGCTAAGTTTGCACGTTTTTTTGCTAGTGTTTTTTGACGTATTCCCTGCATTCCTCGCCGGATATTGTCTTTGTGCTGATGTAGTGTTTGATACTTATTAATTTAAACTGTCTTATGATAACCCCAAAGAAAGATATCAGGGATGTTAGATCAGAATTACAAATCTCTGATCAGAATCTCTCTTTTTTTAGAGATTAATCGATTATCGAAATGTTCTTTCTAAAGCATTATTAGACGCTTATTATTAAAATTAATGAACACTTACAAACACTTATTAATGAACACAACAAACTGCTCCTAATATGGAGAGAGACGCAGCTGATATTATTGTGAATGGTCAACCACTGAAGAAGAGCATGCTTCCCGCAATTGGAAAGTCAAATTTTCTGCTCTACCGATATGCAAGAAGAGGTTATATACAGAACAAAGTATGCGAATTTTGTACGTCTAATGAGAATGAACTTTATTAACCGAACCTTAAAGGAACATACTAATGCTTGCATACATCTTGAGAATAAAATTGCAAGAATATTAGACTAATGTGAAAAGAATTAACAGTTTAAACTAAAAACAGAATAAACGAAATCTGGGAGGTCTCAAAAGAAGATACAAAGACGGCGAAGGACACACCCAAATGACGTGAGGAGATATTCAGAGCTATGGAGCTCCATGAGGAAAATAATAGTCAAAAACTACAATCAAAAGAGAGGAATGAAAAGCCAAACAGGCTGGACCGCATGCATCAATTCTGTATCCTCCGGACCTTAATGTCCAGCATACGACAGACCATGTATATTAAAGCTGAATTATTTGACCCACTATACAAGATATATGAACATAAACAATAAATAACCATTTTTGGTGCCACTGTATTTTTTGTTGTTGTCAAATATGTATATTGTAATTTAATAATGTTTGAGAGTACAAAAGCAAGCCCACGATTATTTGCCTCGAAATAGAATTACAGTTCTTGAATATATATTCCACCATATTCTCTAGATTTAGCAATGTGTAATTTGTAGTCATTCTAAATAAAGGTACTCAGGCGAAACTTTACATAAGAAAAAGAAAATCGCATTAGAAGTTTATCTAAAATGTTTATATAATCTCATTCATCTTGTTGATATTTATATTGTTTCATAAATATATTAACGTTTGTCCCATTCAAATTAACTGGTATAACCTTTTGGTTAATGATCATATGTTGCTCATAATAAATCATTTTCATTAATAGATTAGGTTTAAGAAATCATTGACATAATTTGAAAATACTAGTAGTGTGTTATTTAGCTTGAACTTTGCAAATATAATAAGATATTTCCAATAAAAAATTATTGGAATATCCAGAAAATCCATGTTCAAGAGTGAGGAATGTTCTAGAGAAACACGAATTATCAAAATTGATTTATGGAATTTTAATTTAGTATCCGGAAAACAGGTAGGTCACTCTACAGTAAATGTAAAATATTCTAATATTAACAGAAATATAATAAAAAAAATGATAAAAATCTAAAAAACCATAGTTCAAAACATTTAGCATATTTCGAGGACACCGTTATTATTCTACGACAGTAACAAAACCAGTTTTGTTTAAAATTGTATTAAAATTTTTCTCGTGTGCTCTATTTAAATATGGTATATTGATGTTTTTCACGATAGCATAAAAATTACGTATATACGCGGGTACATAGATAAGTAATATTGTGATTTTAACAATAAATAATATAATAAGATATCTAAATGTTTTTCTAATCTAACTAATTACGCCAGCTTTGGCACTGGATCTTTCCTTTTGATTGCTTCGGTCTGTCTTGGTCTGACTTTGGTCTTCCCATTTTTGGGAGCAGGAAATATGAAGGGTAAACAATATATCCAGGCAGTAGTCTAATTATTCCAAAACTTTCCAACTTTACACATCTCTTTTCTTCGAATCGACAAAAGTTGTCGAAAGCTTAAATGCAGGATGGACAATCAACCCCAGATACTTGTTTTAGTAACGATTGTCTTTGGTTCCACATATAACTTAATATTAGCGCATTACTCTATGGTGGAATCTTGTACACCTTTAGCATTTTGTCAAAAGTAGTTGTAGCTAGAATAGATGCACCAGCGCATTCACCATATTGACTTAATGATAAATATTAATACACCAAAATAATATTCCTTCTCTTATTGAGTACCATTGAATTGAGCCCGACTGTTGACGGCTTAAGGCCAGAAACCAGCCTCGGGAGACACCTGCTGGCGTTTGGGGGGTGATTGAATAAATTAACAATTATTACATGCAGCAGGCAAATATTTGTTTCTAGAATATTTTTAATATATTCTCCAAGAGCCCACTTGGAATTTTTCATTCATTGAATGGGACTTGGAATGGAACTATATTTGCTTTAATAATAAGTCTATATTTTGTTTAAGTGGTAATGATGGACGTAGAAGGTTTGAATGCTTTCTGTTTTAAGGGTACACCTACTAAACATAAATGAAGCTCGTAATATCATTATGCCCGAAATATTATGTAGCCCTAGCAGAATATCATTTGTTAGATTTTTCGCCGATTGCACCGATCACTAGCAACTTTGAAGGAACTTGAAGCATGTGTACCGGGAATATCGTGCTACAAGAAGACGTATATCATTTAATTTGGTACGTTTCTCGCAGAGTTACAGATATTATAATAACCGTGGTAAACATAATCATTATTAACTTTGTTATATCAAATGTAAGTGAAATCTCTTGATTTTTATCGTTTCATGGTATCGTCGAGGTGTAAACAAAAAATACAAAATTAATCCAATAAAATATATTTTTTATGTTGGACTTTTTGGTCCCCAGTTTATATTAAGTGAACAATGTAAAATATAATTACTTATTTTCTTTAAATTTTAATACAGCTACTGTTTACAACAACGCAGAATAATATTATTGTATATGATTTTCTATGTTTTAATATAATTATCTTAAATACGTGTTGCATGATAATATAGTTGCACAATCTACTCCAGCCACAGAGAATCTAGTCATTAAACTCGATGAGATTACCACTAAAAACCAAATCACTTTTATAAAACTTCTCGACGCGCGTTTCTCTAACCATGCCAGCATCAGCAGGAGATCATATAAAATCAGATTAAATCATATCCTAATGATGCTAACATGGTTAGCAGAACGGGCGTCGAGAAGTTTTATAAAAGTGATTTGGTGTTTAGTGGTAAAGGTTCCAATAGAAGAATTCATCAAGACACACTCAACAATTAACAAAACATCGATAAAACTGTCAAAATTGATGGTCGCACTTCGCGCGCGTTATGTATTATGACGTAACCTTTTGTTTTTTAGTTGGTATGACTGTCCTTGATATCTGACAGAAGATTCCCATCATTTCGCTTGATAAGTTAAACATTATAGCGTCTTTTGTAATTGTTAAACACATTTTTCGGAAATTTCTTAAATTTGATAAATTTATCGAACACAAATTTGCATTAAATTTTCTCTAAAAACTAAATTTATTGCGCTGGTGCATAAAAAATATTAAGAAAGTGTTACGGCGATAAAGTTATGCCAAAAAAAGTTTTATAAGTCATACAAAGACTTTAGTGATGGTAGAACAAGATGAACCTCGTTCAGGAAGATCTTCCACATCAACCAATGAAGAAAATATTACCAAAATCAATGATCTTGTACTAAGTAATCGTCAGTAAACATCCAGACTTGTAGCGATAACGTTCCCTCGCTTGAAAAAACATTCCAGTGTTCTAGGGTACTTTGAAGGAAATACGAAAATTCAAACTGGAAAAGATTGGAACAAATGTTGGAATAAGTGTATGAAAGTGAGATGGGATTACTTTGAAAGAGACAGAATAAATTTAGATAAATAAAAAAACAATTATGTTTTATTTAAAGTTACCTTACTTTTTGATTATAGTGTACGAGGCGTGGCTATTAAATAACAAGACTGACGAGGCTACAGAAAAAGTATGCATGCGCCAAACGCCAGCTACCAACAGATGTTTAGCGTGAAGCATTTTCTTTTGAATGCAGTACTTCTCGCTTCTGTAAACAATTCTGTATAACCGTAGCCTTCATTCGCATTAGACTTGTTTTTCGGTTTCACCGGAAAAATGTTAAGTGCAACAATAGAACAACGAATTGTTGTGAAATTTCACTTACTTGGAAAACCGCTACTCAACTTATAATGTATTGAAAAAAGTGTATGGCAATGAATGTTTATCGCGTGCACGTGTTTTTGAGTGGTTTAAGCGTTTTCAAGATAGCCGAGAAGACGTTGAACATGATCCACGACCGGATCGCCCTTCGTCAAAAACGGATGATAATATCGAAAATATCCTAAAATTATTAGATAGTGCCTAAAATTATCACGTTTGAACAACAAGAAGCTCGAAAAATGTTTGTACTGACACTTTGAATGCCATTGAAAATAACTCAAACTTATACGAAAAGATAATAACATGTGACGAATAGTGGTTCGATCTGACCGTCGGTTAAGTATTCGTGCGATTGGTGAAACTGTAGGAATTGAGAAAGGATGCGTACGGCAAATTTTACATAACAATTTTAACATGCAAAAAGTGTGTGCCAAAATAGTGCCTAGAATTCTCACATTTGAATAACAAGAAGCTCGCAAAAATGTTTGTACTAACACTTTGAATGCTATTGAAAATGACCCAAAATTATAAGAAAGGATAATAACATGTGACAAATAGTGGTTTTTTACTTATGATCCTGAAACGAATCGCCAATACAAGCACTGGAAGAGCTCAAATTCAGTGAGAGCCAAAAAAGCTCGAATGAGTGAGCTTCCCAGCGTTAGATATACGTCTTATTCGCCGGATCTTTCGCCGTGCGACATCTATCCGTTTCCTAAGGTAAAAGCTGCATCAAAAGGACAAGATTTGAGTCCGTTGAAGCTGTGAAAGAGAAAGCGGCACGCGTTCTGAATGAGATAACAAAAGATTGAGAAGGGGTGTATATTGAAGGTGATAATAAGTCAATATGTATGAAATCAAAATAAATGAACATTAAATAATTGAATTGATGTTACATTTTTCAAATGAATAAAATCAAATGAATAAAATATTTATCATTTATATATATATATATATATATATATATATATATATATATATATATATATATATATATATATATATATATATATATATATATATATATATATATATATATATATAGTAGTTTTATTGAGGGTTCAGAGAGTCAAAAAATAAAATAAATGATAAATAACAAAGTAAACAAAACGCGAATATAACAATATGCTTCCTATTTTCGAAGAAGCAACAACCAGGAAGAAATGAACCAAGACTATTTTTCAAAATATTCAAGTCGGAAAATTAGGTTAGAATAGTTTCGGGCAAGCATAGACTCAAAGGATGACTATTTAGAATATTTAATTTTATATAACAATTAATCACGTATTTCTTGATGTCCATAAAGATATAATTCGTTTAAAACGTGTTCTCAAGTAATAATTCAACTTTGACGTTTTTTTTTATAAAAAAATGGAATAAATGGCTGTAAAATTATTACAATTTATTTTCAAATAATACTTGAGAACAATGAAACAATAAATCGAAGTTTCCAATTTTTCCAAAGTTTCCAAAGTTTTTCAATTGTAGGAAAAATTAAAATATGGTTGCATTTTGAACAAATGTTTTAAGGAAACTTTCTATTCAAAATAATCTAAGAATCGTTCGAAAGACGCGGTCGAAATACAGATATACAGGGCGACCGTAATACAGACAACACACAAATCCTTAAAAAACTTTTGGAGATAACTTTGCAGGCTCATTAACTATAATTATTATATTTGATTGGTACGTGATCCATATAAAATCTGCTTGAATTCTAACAGTTGTTTCAATAGGCCTCCATCTACACAGCGAAGTTGTCTTGACACAATTAATGAATGGCCTTAATCCAATTCCTACGTTTTTATTATTCCGATATACAAACGTTATGTGCATGTATATGTTTGTACATGATGGAGTTAACGTTGGCGTAGTGACGGTAGAGTTGGATTTTTAGCTAATTAATATTTGTACCTCGTACGAGAAATAAAACAAACATTCAAACTAGAGAATGCCGATCATGTATAATACTAAAAATAGACATATATCGCATCATCGTATGTCGAAATACAAAAAAAAAATTGCCTAAAAATGGTATTGATCAATAGGATAATCTAGCTTAACTCTATACAATTAATGAATCAATCAAAAATTAATCCTTAGGAAATCTAATATAAACTAATTGTTTAGGAAAAAAAGTTATTTTACTCTGTAAAATACATTTCCACCGTATCAATCTTCTTTGACGTAAACTCTTATCGTGAAATGATGCATTTTTGAATTACGAAATGCAATAATCATCAGATTGGACTAAATGAAGAGAATAGTGCTGATGGTTAACAATTTCAAAACGAATTTCATTGAACTTTTATAGAATATATGAGAAATTGAAGGGTTAGCAGAAGTAAAGAGAAAATTGCAGAAGAAAATTGAAGGGTAAGCAGAAGGGTTAGTATAAGACCCATCTGGAATGTTTTTTCCTACATTTTTCTTTTTCAATTCGACATGAATTTGTAAGCCTTAATCCCTTTATTATTAAGTTTAATAATGGGAAAAGCGATAAAGAATGGCAATGAAAGAAAATAATTTAGAATAAGGAAGAACGAATTCAAAATAATCCGCTATGCAGACGATGTAATCATTATAGCCAAAATGCAGACCAGAGATTAGTCCACAGATTCAAAACAACAGTAAAAAAGTTTTATTATGATCATCGCACTTCAAAAAAACTAAAACATTAGTCATTAGTCAACAAAGAACCCTTTAGATGCAAGAAAAAATTGACAACAATTTACGGAAGTAAAGAACAAATTATGGAAGCGAAATGTTGCATTGTCGGTGGTAGGCAAAACGCAACAGGCCGCGGCTTTGATATCCATGGGATATACAATACATGACATATACAATCTTACCTTTTTCCAATGGAAACCCCTAATTTTTTTTTATATTTCTGGATTCTTCTTAAAATAATAAACACTTTTTCTCTTATATATCCTATGACGAAATCTAACGGTTTCTAAAATATCGACACATTTTAACATTTTACTAGATGAATTAAAAAATACGACTTCATGTTCAACATTCACTTTATTAAATTCTCAAAATGTGCTCCGTAATTGGCTAAACAATAATAAAGCCTATTTTCGAACTCTTCGCGAACATTTCCAAAAGTCTACCGGATAATTTGCCGACATCCTTTAGTAATTCTATTTCTCAATTCGGAAATATTCTCGGGCGGAGTTTTATAAACTAGGGTCTTCAAATATCCACAAAGAAAAAATCAAGAGGTATGAGGTCTGTGGACCTCGCTGGCCATTCCACAGAACCTCTCCTACCTATTCATTTTCGGGGAAACCTTCCATTTAACCATGTCCTAACAGGTAGAACTAACCTAACATAATGAAGCGGGGCTCCATCATGCTGGAAATACATATTTTGTTCATCGAGTTCCATATCCCCTTGTTGATTAACTTGATTTTCCAAAGATTGAGTAATAAGGGGATCTATGATATTTTCCAATATATTCAAGTATATTTCACCTGTCAAGTTTTCTTCGATGAAAATGGCCCAATGATCTCTTCTTCAAGAATACCGGCCCACACACTGATCTGTCTTCTCTAAACACATGTTGATTTTTATTGTCCCAATATCTGCTATTATGTTTATTCACTCATCCATTTACGAAGAAAGTTGATTCGTCACTTAAACATACATTTTTAATAAAAATTCGGTCGGCTTGAATCAACTGAGACATTATTTCGCACAATTCAATTCTTCTATCATAATCGTCTTCGCCGAGTTGTTGAAGGGTTTGTATTTTATAAGGGAAAAATATATTACGTTTCAAAGTTTTTTGAATGGAACCTACTGAAATGTGTGTCAATTGAGATACTTTTGGAATTGACTTAGAGAGATCCATAGCGAAATGACCTAATATTTCAATTTGCGTAACTTCATTTAGAACCCTTGCTTGTTTATTTACTCTGTTGTATACGGAGTCGGCTTCTTCAAACTTTTTTACCAGCTCTATCACATACGCTTACGTTTCTGTTAGGGTTAATGTCGTTAAATCTTTGAGCTGTTCTGCGTACCCAACAATTTTCAGCACCATACATGAAAATTATTTCTGTCCTTTCTTGGAGAGTATATACCATTTTAAATTGAATATTAAACCAATTTTTTGTTAAACAGTAAATAAATTACTTGTCACTGTTAGGTGAAAAGGTACTTTTATAAAAAAAAAACTTGACTAGTTCGTTTCTACGACGGTTTAGTCTGCACAGGAATGTCAAAGTCCGTTACCTTTTTGAGTAAAAAAACAAAATATAAGTGAGGCGATACCTCGAGCACATTTTTCGCTCGATTCTACGGTGATTCTATAGGTTAATTACCCGGCAAACTTTTGGAAATGTTCGCGAAGAAATAGGCTCTATTATTGTCTAGGCAATAACGGAGCACATTTTGAAAACTTAATAAAGTGAATGATGAACATGAAGTCGTATTTTTTAATTTATCTAGTAAAATGCTAAAATGTGTCGATATTTTAGAAACCGTTAGATTTGGCCATAGGGTATGCAAAAGAAAAAATGTTTATTATTTCAAGAGGAATCCAGAAATATAAAAAAAATAGAGGTTTCCATTGAAAAAATATAATATGACCTAAGTTCAGCTTTTCTGAGGCACCCTGTATAACTAAAAATATAATTAAAATGTCTCCCCCCTAAAACAAAAGTTGACGTTTTTACGTGTTTCGAAATTTCGTATATATATATATATATATATATATATATATATATATATATATATATATATATATATATATATATATATATATACATTCACATATATTTTTATACGAATATTTTATATATATATATATATATATATATATATATATATATATATATATATATATATATATATATATATATATATATAGATATATATATATATATATATATATATATATATATATATACAAACTTTTCTCGTTCCTCTGGTAAACTTCTTCGAACGCAACAAGTCTACAAGTTTCCATAAATTTACGGAATAAAAATCACATTGACCAGCGAAATAACTGTAAAACGGCAGATAATTTAAAATGTCTGTCACAGTCTCGACACCGAAATGGTTCCTGCTCGAGGAACGCAACCATCTAATTACCAATTTCGAATTCAGTCTTCTTTCTGCTACCGTCAACAGATGCAAAATAAAGAAAAATGCTCGCGAAAATTCTCTGACACCCTATGTGACGTTTTTTAAATATTCAACGCGCGAGACCAAATTAAAAAAGAATCCTAATTGGTGGTTTATGATAATATTTGAAAAGTGGGGGTAAGTAACGTAAATTCATTCATCTTCTTAAAATAATTATATTTCGAAAAGTTTTTTTATCTGCAATAACAACTTTTATAACTGTATCAATACAATACAATAGACCATTATATTATGCATTCCCAAATTCTATCTAAAATAAAACTTAAAAAAATAGTTTCACATTTACTAATTTTGGTATTGTTACTGAAAAAGTAATTAACGAAATTTTATCTCAACACAAATATAATGAATTATCTGTTGCTTCGAAAAGTTTAGCTAGCATATATTACAAAAAATTGAATTTCTGCTCTAGGAGGAAAATATCTGAAAAAATATTTGTATGCATATGTTTGGCGACTATTGAGCATTGCAATTTCCTATTTTCGCATGTCAAAGTCACTACTACAGTTACATCACCTTCAATGAGGTTCAATACTCTTCAACCACCTTCAATCAGGTTATATTAAGTTTATAATTACAATAGTAGAAAAAGGCTATATGTATAGGAGGACCTGAATTGTGTATTTGTAACGGGTCTTTCAAATTGAGCGCTTTTTTAATTCTTGAATGAAGTACAGATGGCGTTGTAAATTTGCCTAGGTCTAGTCTCATTTCAGAAGGGTAATGTATGACATTTAAAAAAATGGAGTCGTACATAATACAACGCGTTAAATTTGTTGAATTATTATATGAAAATCAGTAAAAAATCTTTTTAGAAAATTACGTGATATTTACGGTTTACGTGATATTTACGACGATTTCAAAATCATCCAGTTGAAAGCAGTATCAACCGAACTATTAAAAAATTTTAAGAATCTGGTTCGGTGGTAGATAAAATAACGGCAATATATAATCGTAGTGGTCGTTCACTAGAGCATATTGATTTGGTACGTAAAAGTGTTGCTAAAGACCCAGAAATTTCTATTAGTCGAAGTTCACAAAAATTTGGAGTCACTGAATCCACAACATGTTGTATGGCGTTTACAAAAGGATCTAGCTCTGAAGGCATATAAGGTTCAAATAACACATAAACTAAAACACTGGATCATTCAAAACGTCACACATTTGTCAACTCGATTGAAGACTAAACAGATGATTTTTCTCAACAAAGCATCTTTTCAGATAAAGCACATTTTGAAATCGGTGGCCATGGTGGTAACAAAATTGCCGCATTTGGGGTGAGGAAAATCCACTATTGGTTCATGAGAAAGCTTTATTACATCCTAAACGAGTCACTATTTGGTGTGCATTATGGTCAGGAGGTGTAATTGGGCCGTATTTCTTTCAGAATGCTGCTGGTGAAGCCGTAACTGTGAATAATGTTCGATATCGTGAGATCATAACTGGATTTTTGTGGTCTGAATTGAATGATATTGCTCTGGAGGATATATGGTTCCAATAGGATGGCGCTACACCCCACTCGGCTAATGAAACAATTGATTTATCGAGAGAAAAATTTTTTGGACGAGTTATTGCAAGAAACAGTGATGACAGGATCATGTGATTTGTCACCGTTGGAGTTTTTTTTTTGTTGGGGTTACGTGAAAAGCCAAATCTATAAGAACAATCCTCAATCAATTACTTCACTAAAGGATGAAATTAGTTGTGTCATTGGTGAGATAGAGCAACGATTTGCCAAAATGTCAACCAAAATGTAGACAAAGAAGTGGATGTCTGTGGACCTACAAGAGGTGATCATTTGCCAGATATTGTCTATCGTGTTTAAATGTCATACACTATACTTCAATTATCAATAAAAGAGTTTTGAAATCAACGCATATTCTGTGTTTTATTCAAGAATTAAAAAAACTCCCTCAATTTGAAAGACCCCGTTATAGTCGAATTATTACATTTAAAGAAGTGGTTTTAAGCAAGATTTAAATAAAGCTCATCCGTCTTATTCATCTGGTTCCATATATATAATTTTAAGTATACCCCGAACAGGCATAGAATCCTTCAAAGTTACTTTAGATTAATTTATGTTATTTGAGTATTTTCAATGGCGTTATTCACTGACTAGACTTATATGTTAATGTGAGCTCCGAATCACGATCACCAGCTATGGATTAACTTCGGTCAACACCCCTTGAAATATGTCAGCCTTCGTTTTATGCTTAATCTTTAGTGTTGTGGAAAGACTGGCGAGTGACCAACATAAATCACCTCTCAGGAGGCACTCGGCCTTAGCTAACCTCGAACTGGCGTGACTGGGAGACGTTTCCTTGGCATATTTTGCATTATTTATCTCCTGCAATACACAAGTCTGATTTTTCCTGGGAGGGTAACTCATCCAAGTACTTATCGCAGCAAGTGATGTCGCATTTCGACCTCCGAGTCTCCGGATTACAGGAGATGCCGCATCCTAGTCTTAATTACTAAATGCCACATCGCACCACTCCAATAACTCTGTTATTGATAGACGATTGACGGTATTGACAGAATAGAGTTATGAAGATATAGAATAACTGACACGTAAATTACTGAGAGAACAGAAAGTGGGAACTAACATATTGCCTGAGGATATAAAATATAAAAATAAAGATTGCAAAATATAAAGATTGGCAAATAATAAGGCATCGCGAAAAATATAAATCCTAAATTAGACGAAGCAATAAAGAAAGAAAGACTCAGGGAGTAGCAACGTTGAACAGTATTATCTTACTTACGGCAATTACATTTCAAACCGAAAAACCCAGAAAAGATTAAGAATGGCCAATTAGCGAACCAGAAAAATAATAGAGGTACCCTTTACTATAATAGAGAAAATAATATCAAAACAATTAAGATGGTACGACTACCTACATAGAATGTCGAGAAATAGATGAAGGACATAGATAAATGACAGATGTTGCAGAAGGTAGACACCGACGGGTAAAAGAGAACTACAGATTATGATCAAAATTGTTCGGGACTGATAAAAAACCATTTTTTTGCAATTTTAATATAAATCTTTATTATCGCCTTCAAATCATCATGCACTTGGAATATGCCTCGGCCAAAATGGCCTTTAGGTCCTTCAGCGAATTATTTTTGTCCTCAATCGCGTTCGAGTAAAAAGCGGATATTTGAGTTTGGACAAGAGAAAAAAGTCGCACGAAGTTTCCGGTGAATACGGTGCTATCATTTCGTTCATATATTTGTCCAAAAAAGGACACACAATTAGAGCCGTATAAGATGGCGCGTTGTCATAGTGAAAAATCCATGAATTGTCGGCCCACAAATCCGGTCTTTTCTATCGTAGTAGTACTCTTTATTGACTTTTTAACCTCCTGGCAAGAATTCGTAGTGGACGACAACACGATAATAGAAAAAAAAAACAGTCAAAAAACCTAGAACCTTTTTGACCGACTTTGGTGTGGCTTTTTCGGTCTCGGCTCATCTTTAGCCATTCGGATGATTGTTGGAGAGTTTCGATGTCGTACTCATAAACCTGTCTCGTCGCCAGTTATGATGCGTTGGATAAATGTCGCGTCACTGGATACGTTGGAAAGCATCTTTCTGGCAACTTCGATTGGACGCTCTTTTTGCATGAAATTCAGTTCTTTTAGATCTAAGTTGGCTGTGATGCGTTTCATGCCCAATCATTTCATGCCAATATCAACCAAAATGTGTTTAGATGATCTATTAGAGATGCCAAGATCTTCGGCTATCTCTCTAATGCCAAACACGACAATTTTCAAGCACGATTTTTTAAATTTTCTCGATGTTATCGTCCTTAACAGAGGTTGATGGCCGGTTGGCATCATCAATTATATTTCATATAATTAAAAGGACGTCAGACTAATAAAATAAAGACGTAATAAACGATAATATATATGAGACATAATTTTATTTGGAGCAATTATAGTGAAACTCTGATAAAGCAATTATATATAAATCACAAATAACACAGAGCCACGATGAAAAAAACTTTTTAAATAATTTTACCTATTCCTATGTTTTTTGGTGTGCTCAGTCCAAATAAAATAATAAAAAAGTCGTATCACCCACCAATTTTTCATATTTTAATATTCAAAATGTGAAAAGTTTATTTTTTATGTTATTAGATTGGCAATAAAATCAGAATGTTAGAAGATTGGCAGTAAAATCAAATGTTATTAGGTTGGTAATTCTAATAAATGGCTTAGTTTTTTGTTTTCTTCCAGTTAATATAACCTCGAATTGCACTGTTTAACCAATTTCATTCACATTTTAAGAATGGCTAATCGTGATTGTAAAAACTCTCCTAAACATTTTTTGTTATATATGTGGCGAGTTTGTAGTTAAAAACCATCAAAGAAACATTACTGACTTCGGAATCGGCAATCAAGAATAATGTTGGGCTCCTCACAAAGGATGTTATGTTTGTATCGAGGATCTTAGGAAATGGTAAAATAAAGAAAAGAAAGCTTTTAGATTTGTAGTAGCCATGGTATGAAGAGAGCAAAAAAATCATTCAAATGATTGTTATTTTTGCAGCGTTGATGTTTCTGTATATAACCTCATAAATAAATAAGTTAAATGATTTAGTGAGAGATTTGTGTTTGACTAAGGAAAAAGTTGAATTGCTTGGTTCTATGCATGTATTTACCATTATTGAACATGTATTTACCATTATTGAACAAGAGATCAACAGTTTGTTCAGTTTTTCAAGCAGGAAGGGGATTTGGTTTACTGCCATGATACTGGTAATAAACGAATTTGGAATTGAGTACAAGAAGGAAGATAAGAGGCTTTTTATAGACTCATCAAAAACTAGTTTAAAAGGTGTTCTGTTACACAACGGAAATACTTATGCTTCACTCCCCTTAGGAACCTTACGAAAATCTTAATATAATTTTACAGAAAATTAACTATCCATCTCACGATTGGATGATATGTGGAGATTTAAAAGTTGTCTCGATGATCCTTGGTTAACAAAAAGGATTTACAAAATTTCCATGTTTTATTTTGTGAGTGGGTCAACAGACCAAGGGATCAACATTGATCCAAAAAACAATGGGCAGTAAGAAAAGCTTTAACATCTAGCTAGAAGAACATTTTGCATAAAATATTAGTAGATCCAAAAAAAGATTCTTCTATCACAACTACAAATGAGCTTAGAGTTAAAAAACAATTTGTAAAAGCCTTGCCTAAAGATGATGAATGTTTTAAATATTTGTGTAAAATATTTCCTCATTTATCAGAAGCCAAATTGAAAGAAGGGGTTTTCGTTGGGCCTGATATTCGTAAAATGATGTTCGATTCCAACTTTGAAGCAAGGATGATTACAAAGGAAAAGGAAGCTTAGATATCATTTAAATTAATTGTGACTAAGCTTTTGGGTAATGTGAAAGACCCTAACTATGAACTTATCATAGTTAATATGATAGGCAAGTTCAAAAATGTGGGTTGTCTAAAAAGTCTTACACAACCATCTTGACTTTTTTTCTAAAAACTTGGGCGATGTGAGTGAAGTGCAGGTAGAACGGTTCCATCAAGACAAACGAGATGGAGAAACGGTATCAGGGACTGTGGAATATCAACATGATGGGTGATTACTGTCACTTCATAGATAACAACAAAATGCATCACATCGGAAAAAAATCTATACAAGAAAGTTTACAGAGAAAAGGGAAAGGAAATACAAAAAAATAAGCACCTAAAATATTCTCATTTAAATAAAATATGTTATAGTAAGTAAAAATTGTAGCCTAATTAAATAAAAGTACGGTTTAAGTTTTTATTTTTTATGTATTCCCCTGAATCAAATTTCTCTTATTTTGAAATATAATCGATGTCATATTGTGAGTGGACTGTGGGTAATAAAAAAAAACTGGTACCAGATACGGTTTCAGTACCGAAAAATACATAAGATTTAGATGTGTAGGTTTAAAAAGTGTTTACAAATATTTTTTTTTGTTGGCCTGTGCAATCAACATTATAACACAAAAAAAAACTAAACGGGATCAATTGAATGGAATTCCCTGAATAAAACATACAACTGTTTAATTGAAAACGTATTCATTTATTGTACTTTACACTGTAAACCTACCTAGGTACACAAATTTCGTTAAGAAACAGTATTACTGTTTGATGCATATTTTTTGCCACACATACCGGAGAACAAAATAAAAGTATATATAAAAGTATACATAAAATAGTTTTAAGGCATCTAATTTGGTTGTTGTTTTGTTTGAATTTAAAGTTCGGACGGACTAAAAAATCACCATATATTAAGAATCTTCAAGAGTTCGACCAATGCTGTCCCATATATGTTCTATCGGCAATAGTGCTGGCAAGTAGACTATCGCTATTGTAAACTCTTCTAAAAATAGCAGTTTGATGAGCTGTGTACAGTCTAGTCTTGACTGGATAGGCTACAATATTTCAGTTACCTTACGGGCTGTATTTAAACCTCTACTGATGGTTGGTTACTAGGGGTGACTAGTCTGATATACCGTAATTTCTAGAGTGATGGGTAACTATCGTTCTAATGCAAAAGTTAAATTTCGCCTTTCGCCCTGATACCCATTACGGCCACTTAAACATAAACTCATCACTAAGGCACATAAAATATTTCCATTATACATCATCCTCAAAACAGTTGCAACACACCACCACATTAGGTACTTGCCGAAAATGTTCATGTCGATTTCGTTCAGCAAGAAGTAGGGTATTTTACTTATTTTTCACTTTCACACAGAGTGACTAAATCTGATTCTCAAACCATCTTATCTATGCCCTCATAACAGTAGAAGTAGCAGTATTGAATCGTCTCACTATGTTACGAAAACTTCAACTTGCTTATTTCGAAGCAATTGCTCATCTCTAAAACGATGTAGTACCTACAAATTCACGCCGAAAGAAAAAAGAAAAATTCATGTAGGAAAAAACATTCCTGATGGGTCTTATTTATACTTATTCTTTATCACTTTTCCCATTATTAAACTTAATAATAAAGAGATTAAGGCTTACACACTCATGTCGAAAGGGAAAAGAAAAATGTAGGAAAAAACATTCCAGATGGGTCTTATTTATACTTCTGCTAATCCTTCAATTTCTCATTGCTCTGTAAAAGTTCAATGAAATTCGTTTTGGAAATCTGAACCATCAGCAATATTCTCCTGATTTAGTCCAACCTGATAATTCTTGTTTTTCGTAATTCAAAAATGCATCATTTCACGATAAGAGTTTATGTCACTGATGTGGTGGAACTATATTTTACAGAGTAGGATAACTTTTTTTCCTAAAGGATTGAGTTATAATAGATTTCCTAAGGATTACTTTTTGATTGATTCATTAATTGTATAGAGTTGAGCTAGGTTATCCTATTTATCAGTCTCATTTTTTAGACAGTTTTTTTTTGCATTTCGACATACGATAATGCGATGTATGTCTATTTTTTAATATTATACATGATTGGCATTCTGCAGTTTGAATGTTTGTTTTATTCCTCGTACGACGTAAAAATACTAATTAGTTAAAAATCTAACTCAACCGTCACTAACGTCACTACGCCAACGTACTGTCTTCAACATGTGCAGACAGATATATTCACTTAAAGTCTATATATATCGAAATAATAAAAACGTAGGAATTGGATTAAGGTTATTCGTTAATTGTGTCAAGACAACTTCAGTGTGTAGATGGAGGCCTGTTGGAACAACTGTTAAAATTCAAGCAGATTTTAAATGTATCAAATACAAATCAAATATAATATAGTGCTGCAGTTAAAGAGTTTGCTATAATTATCACCAAAAGTGTTTTAAGGATTTTTGGGTTGTCTGCATTACGGTCGCCCTGTTTGTTCTGTCTGTTGATTTGTCTGTTTGAGTATTGTATTAGAGTGGAAAGTTAATTTGATTAAGTATTTTTTGAAATTGATATTTCGCTATTATTTGTTAGTAGAGATTTATGATCTTTCCTTTTGTAAAATATGAATTATAAATAAACACGCAATGATTTTTCTGCCTACTCCAGTAATACTATTCATTTCTAATTCATAATTCATAATAACATCAAAGATAAATGCTTTATAAATAAAAAACCGCATATTTTTTACTCTTGGAGTTAGTTAAATACAGTAAATATGAATAAATTATGAATTTTGAAAAAAAATGAGTGATTGTACTTAAAAAAAAAAGTATTTCCAATATTAAGCCTTAAAGTTTTTAATCAAGTAAAAAAAATGAGGTCTAACGCAAAAAAAGCGATAAATTCAACTTTAACCTTGAATAATTTTGGGAGGAGTGAATTTAACGAAAAATGTTATGACACTTTTTTTGTAGCGCTCAATTTCTATATATAAAAAAGTTTACCAGTTTAAGAAACTACTCCCAATAAGCCGCCTATCAGCAATGTACAAAGTTTTCAAAGATATAATATCTAAAAGAATATTAAGGACACTGCATGACGCACAACCAAGAGAGCAGGCAGGATTCAGAAGTGGATTCAGAATAATGGATCATATCCAAGTTGTCCAACAGGCCATAAAAAAGCACTGGGACTGGGCCAAAAAATCGACTTTTTTTTTGAAAGGGACACCGAAAATATTATTTGTGATGAAATTATTGTGAAAGTTAGAGCCCTTCATACTTATATTAAGAAGTGTATCATCGCGACTTTCGGTTTTTTAATAGCAATCGCATTTTGCGTCCAAAACTCCTAAACCATCAATTTTAAAAATTTGAGCAATACATATTCTTGAAAGGAATTGAATTATCTACAAAAAAGGTCTTATTATAAATTTACGTCAAACTAGCCATTTCCATGTAATCGTGCCTTGAACATTGATCTGTTTTTACAATTTTAATATTCAAATTTGAAATTTTGTAACTAATGAACGAATCAATATTTGAAAAAATATATTACATATTCTTAAAGAAAATTGAGCGCTACAAAAAAAAGTGTCTTGAGATTTTTCGTTAAATTCTCTCATCCCAAAGTTATTCAAGGTTAAAGTTGAATTTAAAAGTAATTTATCGCTTTTGTTAAAATGTTAAGATACCTTTTTTGCAGCGCATTTAATTTCCTTTAAGAATATGTATTGAAATAATATTATCGGTATACCTTTCAAAAAACAATAGTCGATTTTTTTGGGTCAGTCTAATGTCCGGGTGTCCGGAAATAACTTCGAAATATTTTGGGAGGTGATTCTCGGATTAAAACATAAAAAAAGTACCTATAAATATATCCCAAAAATTGCTTCTTAAAGGGGATACTCTGAAGATAGTTTTCTCGCAATATTTTCGAAACGGTTTATGCTAAAGTCGTGAAATTCGGTATACTTCAATAAGTTGAAATGGAAAAACTTTTTTTGTATTAATAATTGAATAATTTAGCAATAATTTCGAGTGAATAGCACGTAGTAAAGCAAAAGAAAATTAGTTCCTACACGGAAAAAAGTCGTGTTGCCTCTTAAGGCAAAAATAGAAATGCTAGGCCTCGGTGAATCTATATCACGTTTTTTAATGCCAATGAATCAACTGTACGATCCATCAAGAAATCAGAAGACAAAATAAGGAATTCTACAGCACTATCAGCAAAAATTGTTCGTGATTCAGCAATTGAAAAAATGAACAAAGGATTGAAGACATTATGGACTGAAGACTATAGCCAGAAGAGAGTGACTGTAAGTGGTGCTATAATCTGTGAAAAAGCTAAGGGCGGATACGCACATTTTAAAGAAGGTTGTGATATGATAACATCAAAATTGTTGGAGAAGCTGCATCTGCAGACACTTCAGCAGTAGCAACATATCCAGAATAATTCTCATAGTTAATTGCTGATGACGGATACAAACCTGAACAAGTGTTTAATGCAGTGAATCAACCAAAGTGAAGTCCGCCTCTGGTTTTATGGCAGCAAACGATAGAGTTACAATGCTGCTCTGTTCTAATGCATCAGGAGATTGTTTAATTAGGCCACTTATGCTTTACAGATGGCTAAATCTTCGAATAAAAATCAAAACAAGGACCACCAGTGTTTTGACGTTCAAACAAGAAAGCATGGGTTACGAATGCCATTTTTTGTGACTGGTTCCGAGATTGTCTTGTGCCTAAAGTTGAAACTTATTTGAAGAAAAATAATTTAGATTTCAAGGCAGTCCTAGTTTTGGGTAATGCTCCAGGTCACCCCCACCACCGAAAACATTACTCAAGTTTTGAATGGGATAGGACGAGGTGGTTTCGAACAGATAAAATCAATTGAGATTCAAGAATTGCTTGTATCGCAAGACTTGCAGGAAATGCTTAATTGAATTAAACTTAAAAATCTGAGTGAAGGTATACGAATGACAAATGAGCTTTGTGATTTCTTCATAAAAATTGATCCGTCTATCGAAAGAAGTCTTGTTTTTAAAAGACAGAAAAATTAACAATTTTATTTTATTTTATAACCTTGGAACATATCCCCTATAATCAAGTATAAATTAACATTCCGTATTCATGATTTCTCCATCATTCAGCCATTGTCGATCCACTGCAGGATCAGGATGAAGGCCTCCCCAGCATGCTTCCAACTCGCGCGGTTCTGAGCTTTCCTCTGCCATTCGTGTCCAATATACTTGATGATGTCATCCGCCCATCATGTTTTCGGTCTTCTTCATGGGCGTTTATGATCAAGCGATATCCATTCCAGTAGGATTGCTGTCGTATTCATCTGTCATCGCATCACCTCGCTATATGGCCTGCCCACTTCCATTTTAATTATTTCACCCTTCCAATGATGTCACATACCTTCGTTTGTTTTCTGGTCCATACGCAGGTCTTTCTGTTCCGCTTTGTAATGTCAAGCACACACCTTTCCATTCCCCTCTGTGCTACCCGAAGCTTTTGAAGTGATTGTGATGTGAGTGTCCATGTTGCACTTCCGTATGTCAAAACAGGCAGCAGGCACTGATTAAAAACCTTTCTCTACAGACAAAGTAGGAGTTGGTTCTTAAACACTATATTGAGCCTGCCAAATGCCTGGAAGCCGCACTTAACATGCCGTTCCACTTCCCAGGCAGTACTACCCTCCATTGAAATCCTTTGCCCAAGATATATGTTGTGGTCCACAACCTCTAAATCGCTTCCTAAAATAGAAATTCTTCTGTCGACAGTAAATTTTTTTTTACATAATCTGACCCTTTTTTACTACAATTTTTAACCAAATAGTTCTACCACCCTTTGCAGCTCTTGTATGTGTGTTTGTAGCTGATCTGAATCTTGTGAGAGAAGAACGATATCATCTGCGAATCTAAGATAGCTTAGGTACGCACCAATGATTTTTATTCCCCCCTGTTCCCAATCCATATTCCGGAATACCTCTTCAAGGGACACTGAGAAAAAAACAGGCGATATTGAGTCACCTTGCCATACACCTCGTTCTACTTTGATTTTAACTTCAAGGTTATCTATGTGAACTGTAGCTGTAGCATCCTCATACATGGATCCCAGGTTCACATAGCTTCTGTCTATCCCCTGGTTATGCAATGCATCCATTATGGCTTGCGTTGATACTGAATCAAATGCCTTTTCATAGTCAATAAAAGCCAAGCATGATGTATACGTTGTGCTTTTTTATGGCCTGTTGGACAACTTGGATATGATCCATTGTACTGAACCCACTTCTGAATCCTGCCTGCTCTCTTGGTTGTGCGTCATTCAGTGTTCTTAATATTCTTTTAGATATTATATCTTTGAAAACTTTGTACATTGCTGATAGGCAGCTTATTGGGAGTAGTTTCCTAAACTGGTAAACTTTTTTATACTGGGTACTTTTTATATAATATATATATATATATATATATATATATATATATAAGTGAGAAGTATATATATATATATATATATATATATATATATATATATATATATATATATATATATATATATATATATATATATATATATATATATATATATATATATATATATATACTTCTCACTTTAGAGACTAATTCGAGTATAGATTACGCTTTGAAGAAATAATAATAATAACAATATAGAATGTAGTTAACGATCAGTGTTATGGGCCATATAACACTAGTAAATAAAGTATGGACGTTTATGGCTAAGCTAAGCTTAAAATTTCCATATATTTCTCATGTTGGCCATAAATTATTATGAATGAAAGAAAAAATATCAGTCATAACTTTAACGAGTTTCTAGGTTAAAAAATACCATTACAGGTGACTAACAAAGACATAAACAAGATGTCTAAACAAGGTAAATATTGCAAATTGACACATAAATAGTAACAATGAGTCCAAGGCCGTTCTTACATAATAATCCATAACCATTATTCGTAAACGGAACCACCCACAGCAACGTAATATATTTATTACAATAGCAAGTCTGGTAACATTTTTTGTTAGCTTTTGGCACAGCTTTGGGAAAACTTAGAAATTAAAGCACAGCTCTTCTACATACCATATTATTTTTTCAGTAAATACGTTTTGAAAGAACCAGAAAGATGGTAGTCTGAATAGTAAGGTAGTTGATGGAAAATTTTCTAACTAACCCAACTATTCATGATGGGCTGCAACCGTTTTAATTATTTATAACTTTTAAAAGAAACAAAACAGATTTTTGAAGTGATATCTTCTTTAGACGCGTTGAGCTATTTTTGGTATGGGCAAAACTTATGGGTTCGCGTCACCAATACAATACAGACTAAGTAAACAATTTGTATATTGGTATAGATATGTGGACGACATTTTGGCATGCTTTGTCGGTATCAACAGAAAACTAAGTGTATTCCTTGAATGTATTAATGCAATCCACAAAAATCTAAAATTCACAGTGGAATTAGAAGAACACAACAGTTTAAACTAAATACACAATAGATCATTACACGCACTACAACATAAATTAGCAGCATATCATAGCTTTGTATATAGACTGATCAATATTCCTTTATCAGACGCAGATTTTAATAAGGAACTAAACACCATCAAACAAATTGCCCTAAACAACGGATATTCAGAGGGATTAATACATAACATTCTAAAAAGAAAATTGTACAAAAATACTGTCTCTGAAATATACCCACAAAAGAATAAAAAAAGACCATTCACTCAAATTAATAACATACTTTGGTAAATCGTCGGGAAAAATTGAAAAATTCTAATATAAAAACAATACAAAAGTAGCCTTTAAAACCAATAACAGCCTTGGAAAGCATATCAAAAATTGCAAGGTAAAAACAAACAAAAAAGATCAATCTCAAAGATCAAATATATCAACTGTATTGTGGGTCGTGTCCAAAAACTTACATAGGACAAACAGGCAGATCTTTCAAGAAAAGAATTAAAGAACACGAAAAAAGCTTTCTCGGTCATAAACATAATTCGAACTATGCCTCAAATGAGAACCATCTTTTTAATAGTGAATTTAAAATATTACATGTACATAACAAGACCAAAAAACTAAACCATCTAGAGAGTTTAGAAATAAATCGTCTCAAAGATGCGAAAACCTTTCTAAATGACCAAATAGACCTGAACAAATCCCCTTTACTGAATTTGTGCAGACAATAAATAGCATCTGTGTGGACTTCTTAAAAAATGTATATTTTTATTGTAGAAACTTTTTGTATTTATACCTATTTTAACATCGAAAATAGCCAGTTCTGAAGAGGCTACAGTGTTAACGAAACGCGTCAAATATTAATAATAAAGTGGAAAAGACAAAACAGTCTTTCACTAAACATTTATAATGAATTTCCAACAAGTAGAAGCCAACACAATCCAAAAATGATATCACTATGTTTATTTCCCAATATTACTGATACGAGTGTTTTAGTTTTTAATCAACTTATTCTTGTTATTATCATCACTGTATCGATAAATTTATTAAAAATGTCAAATCTAATTAGTTCGTGTCTGTTTCGTACCATTTTGTACGAATACTACCGAATACTCCCGAAAAAAAGTTTTTAAATATGCCACAAAAATCGAAAGCAACGGTTCCAAGCAGCACGACGTATTAATCCTAAAACGACATCATATTTTTACAACCACCTGTCATCAAATATGTACAAAAGATCATTATTTATAACATTATATATTTTTTTTTTGTTTGAGTATTTATTACCTACGAAAGCTACACAATCGTGACATTGAGTGTCTTAAAGTTTTCTTAGTTTTTCATTAATAATTAAAGTAACTGTATAAACTATACTCAGAACTTTATGTTTTGGGCATACACATCCTTTCACCGTGCAAATACAATTTTTGCGGTTAAATTGAACAGAACCTATAGACTTGTCACCGTAACTTTCGAGTGACAGCCTGCAAATAATTTGATTATATTAATAGAGATATTTTGCTTCTTATTTGCATTTACATTATTATTAAAAAAAACTCAAATTGATGCTTTAGCGAGCACCTCGAACTTCAGCTGAATTGAACCGAATGTCATTTTTAAGAAAATCAGTGACGATAAAAATATCAACACCAGGTACTCATTACTCAATTAAATTAGTACCCACTAATTTTTTTTTGCACTAAACTTCAATAATTTTCACTGTATATACACAGGTAAAAGCCGTTGACAGTACTTACATGAAAACATAATGAAACATGGCAGTCAATCGTGGCGCTTTCGTAGTCACGTGATTTTGTTTTCAATTTTAAAAATTTTAATTCATTTAAAATTAATTCCATTTTTTTTTAAAATTTTGTCACATTGATTATCAATATCATTTACGATAAAGGTACGATACGATACAGATTCGATATCATTACGATATATTTAAAATAGAGTAAAAAAATCCATGATTATTTTTCATTCAAAAACCCAATTGTCTTTTATGGCCTCAAAGTACTCAAAATGTCTCCCACGAAGTGATAATTTGAGTTTGGGAAACAAAAATCACACGGGATCATATCTGGCGAATAAGGCAGTTAGGTCGATGAGATAATCGTAAATTTTTGGTTTGTTTTAGGTATGTCAAACAGGCCATTATCGTGGTACAAAATTCGAAAATTGTTCCTCTACAAATCTGGCCTTGGACCCTGGTCTCATAAAGCCAAAATAATATTGATTGTTGAATGTTTGCTCTTGGGGAAGGAAGTGGAATACAATTTTGATTTTTTGATATACTCTAACATGGTTCTTTCTATTTCGACCCGATATCGAAGGATCATTACGAAGCTTCTTGGTTGATTTACATGTCAAATTCATAAACACACGTCTCTTAATGAATGTAAGATCCGAATTGGCTCTTTCTATTTGCGGTGTTTTTTTTTTTGGAAAAATGTCACGACAATTAAATGGAATGACATGTTTCCACCACCATTTTTTTTAGTTTATATCGATATTTTCATCAGTCAAACACCTTAAAGGTTGATCGGAACAAAGCACACATTCCATCATTCTTCCATATTTTCTGAATGATTTATACCGTGCTTAGGATAAAGCTTACTGACCGTAGACCCTTTCCAATCTTTTTCACAATTGAGCACACGAAATTTCGTTCTTCACACAAAATTTGGGGCAAAAATTTCTAGGTAACAAAAACAATTTTTTCATACCTTTTACGAGAGTTCTTTTAAATCAACAATTCTCAGTATTTATTTGGAAGAATGTATAATATGTATAAAATATATCGTAAGAATAAATTATTATGTATACATTAAAACAATTATATAAAAAACTATATAAGAAATCTTTAATAACGGTAATAAATAGAATTATATTAATTATTACCCATACCTGACAAATTTGCGAAAGAAATCATCGCCATTAATACATCTATCTATATTTTTATAGAAAAACCAGAGAAAAAAATAAGAATGGCATTATCATACATTTTATATATATATATATATATATATATATATATATATATATATATATATATATATATATATATATATATATATATATATATATATATATATATATATATAATATAAAGTTCCCTATATACACTTTAATTTACACCACCCCCGTAAAATTAGATTTTCAATTGTAGCTGAATTATCTTGTTGCGACCTCTGTACTCTGGTAGTAAAAGTTGATGTGGTCGAGCTAATAGTGGACCGCACTGGTAAAGTTAAGTTATTATAGACATCGATAGATGGCCGTAGGAACCTCAAAGTAATGACGGTGTTTAAGGCTTATAAAAAGTTTTTCAATAAGAGTGTCAGAACTTTAAAATGATGCACAGTTATAACTACAGGGCATAATCCGATAATTTATATTTTATCTTGAAGAACAAATAATGGCATTATGTTCTGAAAGTAACGTCGTTCAAATGCCCCCTCGGTTTCGTCTGGTGGAATGCATCCTGGATACTAAATTTTCGATCATTCTTTCGCACATATCGCTTGGTAGGTTTTCAATGGTGACCTGAATGTTTCGTTTAAGATCACGAATTTTCAGGAATTTATTGTTATTTCTGTCAAAAAAACTAATCCAAGGGTCAACGTAATCGTGTAATCCAATTTCGAGAAATAACGCGTCTAGGAAACATGTCTTGCATTAAATTGATTGTTTGGCAAGATGTGTGACAAATCGCACTGTCTGGTTGAAAGAAAACATTATTTATTCAGTTCAGGCCACGGATATTCTGTTAGCATATTTTTATAGTCTTCACCATTAACATAAAAGTAATTTTCCTCGTCATCTTCAACAAGATAAGATCTAATCACTCCTTCAGATCAAAAACTGCACCAAACAGTGACTTTCTCAGGAAGAAGTACCTCTTCGTCCTGACTTCTGAATCACTTGAGGATTTTCTTCGACACAAATCCTGCAGTTATGTTTGTTCACAAACCCATTGAGCTAGAAATGCATTTCGTCGGAAAATATTATTAGTTCCTCGAACTAGAGAGGTCGGCTTTAAATTACTCAAACTACTAACCCAATTCGGGTATCTTTCCATGGTGATGACACAATGTACTGAACACGGCAGACTATGAGTGACATTTACATTTCAAACAGTGTTGCCACTATTACATTTAAAAGTTCTGACACTCTTATGGGAAAACTCACCATCAAATTATTAAATCCTCGGTTGAATCCATTGAGCATTTTAACAAACGAATTCGTGAAACCAATTCAAGTTTCGTGTTTTTTTTTATCATAAACATTAGATAACAAAACCTGTTTAAATGTTGGGATTAACTCTAGATAAAATTTAAGTTTATCGATTATATACAAACTAATAAAAGTGTTTTTCTAGAAAATATCATTCATAAGACAATTTCTATTCTCTCATTTTATCACTTTTGTATGCAATAAAAAAATAACTTCGTGGAGAGATTATTAACTGAGTTGGTCACAATTATTCTGTACTTTATACTACAAGTATAACGAAATCGTTGATACAAATTAGTAGGTTTGGTAACAAATCACTTTAAATTTGCCAAAAAAAAATGGAAATGTAAAACGACAGTCATAAGGGGACAATAAATAATTGCAGGAAAGAGAAACCTCAAACAACAAGAAATTACAACAATATCAAACAAAGGAATCGTTTTGATAGATCGATGAATCTAATTTTTAAATTATCGAGTAAAAAATGTCTTGATTTTTTCTCATTACACAATACCGTCATGGTATAAACCATATACAGTAGGCAAAAGAAGTATTTGCATACCCTGATTTTAGGGATTCATCTCAAATTATGTATTTGTAACTATAAAAAGAAGGTACGTGACATGAAAACAAAATTGTTTCAATCAATATCAGTCATACAAATCGAAATATGCCAAACAATATTATTTTGGACTGTGAAGAAAGTATATGTACACTTGGCATAGACACTGCTTCAATGTAAACATAAAAATGGATTAAAATGGCCTGTTATACTTACTAAACCTGTCAGTCCTTTCAGTATACAGTCACATTTAAGATTAGCAAGTGATTATAATGTTTGTGGTGAAAATGGTTTCGAAGCGAAAAGAGATTCCTGTGGGAGTGAGGGGGGAAATAGTTGCACTGTACCGTACCGGAAAAACTTATAGAGAAATTGGATGACAACTTAATTTATTATTGTCTACAACGCGGTATATTGAAAAAAAAAGGACGGGAGCAATTGAAAACAAAATAATAGCGGAGTAATAGCATAATAGCGGAGAAAGAATACTAGGCTTAAGAGAGAGAACGTATAAAATACCGTTAAGCACGGTGGTGGTAATGTTATAGTTTGGGGTGTATGTTTTAGGCGTCTTTCGCACAGCCGGCGATGCGTGAGACCGATAGCAGAAAGTGCTTGCGTTTTTCCTCGGAAGGTATGAAAAATATCGCTAGAGGCAGCACGAATAGGGTTACAAATATTTTCATTCTGTTATCTAGAGTAATGTTAAAAGTACATTTTCAAAATTGAATTAACAGAAGATGATGTCCCTGGTGTTAAATTAAAATCTTCAAAAGTTAAAGACTTTTATATTGTCCGCGGTCTAAAATGATGGTTAGCATGTCGTAATTTGTTTCCGATAATAAAAGCGTTTTAGTTGATAATTTGTTTATTGACAGGACGTTATACTGTCACGATTATTTCAATATTTGGCATGAATTTTGTTATTTGTTTTATTTTCTTTTTAAGAGTTGAGTATCGCAAATGGTAATGATAAGAACGTTTACGTTTAGAAAAAATAATAACGCATGAAATCACTCAATCTACCCATACAAAGTCCAATATCTTCCACGTTTCCTTCTAAAAATTGGTCTTCTTCCAAAACTTCGACAGTTCTTCCAAAGTTTCAACAGTGCAATCGCAATGTCCGTATTACCAGTAGCTTTTTTATTGTTTCTAGAAAATTCATGGGTGAAAATGGGTTGAAAAAGGATATATATATATATATATATATATATATATATATATATATATATATATATATATATATACTACTTGGGGTCATGATTTTAAACTTTGGGAACTTATGTAAATGAACATGAACTCTCTATTTAATATATTTTCTGCACTGCAGTATTGCCAGATCTACTCGAAGCTGATTCCAACTTTGTTTTTTTAAATGGAATACCCTATATGTTATTACATTTTTAGATTCTGTGAAGCATTTTGAAAGTTTTTGTTACCCATGCCATATCTATCTTGAGTCGTTACGGAAATAAAAAATATTTTATAAGAAATATGACAACAAACAACATCCCTGAATATTTTTTTTCTGTATCTAAAAGTATTGATATACCTATTTTTAGCGGTTTTCGACTTATAAGCAAAAAACCTAAAATAATGCAATTAATGTAATGATAATGGTTTATTTTAGCAGTGCGCCACGACCGGTTAGGGTGACATTACTTCTAAACAAATATTATGAAAATGTATGTATTTGATATTATTAGTTTTATAATTCATTATTAACGTATTTAAGTAAGTAATTGTCTCAGTAAAGAATGGAAGGAATTAACTTTCGAATGAAATGATCATGAATTTATTTATTTTATACGGTCACTGTGAAAAAATTATCAACCGTACCTGCAGACAGTTTAACGCAATGTATCCTAATTTAGCACGAATGGATAAAACAAAATTTAACCGGATTCAAACAAATTTTATAAATTTTGGTTTTTCGAAGGCATCCCAGAATTTGACCAAGCCAGTAACATCTGATGATGATAACGAGATTAACATTCTGGCTTATTCCCATGCGTATCCGCAATCTTCTATTAGAAAAGCTGAAGACGAGCCGCATATAACATTCTCCTCAATACAAAGAATACTGAAGAAACACAGCATGCGCCTTTTAATTTATTAGTTCGTTTCCAGGAAGATTCAAATTATTCAGGGATTCTGCATACCAAAAGAAATTTAGTTTTAATGTTTTTTGTTTAATCATGGACAAACTCATTCGATAGTTTATTTACGATGAACATTTGACTGCACAAAAGTATCTAGAAATAATAATGGTTAATCAACCATTCGCAACCTTAGATCATATTGAGATAAGAAGAGCCGCCACGGAAGGTGTCCATATCAGACTGTTGAAGTGTTTGGAGGTTAACGGTCAGCGTTCCGAACATTTGCTATAAAAATAGTTTTTTACATAGTATTATGTTTCTAATTATATTATATTTCTAATTTTGTAAAATAAATCGTTATTTTTGCTTTAATTGCATTATTTTTTTTATAAGTCGAAAACCGTTAGAAATAGGTATATCATCATTTAATACTTTTAGATACAGAATTTATTGCTCTTTTGTGCTCCACTGTAAAATGCAGGATGTTCCATTTGAAATTCCTACATAACATGAACTTTTAAGTTCTATCAAAAAGGCACTATTTTGTAAACGCCCTGTATGCGATAAATTAATTCTCATGTCATATTGTTATAAAACAACCTATTAAGGAACCGTATTCAAAAATTCAGGTATCTAGCTATGCTGGTTCTAAAAAAATTGTTTAATATTCAGGGATGTTTCTTGCTAAATTTCTTAAAAAATATTTTTTATTTCTGAAACAACTCAAGATAGGTATAGCATATGTTACATAAAAAAGTTTCAGAATATATATATATATATATATATATATATATATATATATATATATATATATATATATATATATATATATATAATCTAATTAATATAATATAATCTAAAAATGTAATATTATATAGAGTATTCAAAAAAACAAAGTTGGTATTAGCTAAAAGTAGATTTGGCAACAAATGTTTATTTACATCGAAAAATTCAAATCTTTACTTTAAGTAGTTCTCCGTAAAAGTCTAATGTACCATTCACCATGAATCACCCTGTATATAGAGTATATTATATATATATAAAATAAAGAATATTATACAATAACCTATATACTCATATGAAGTGTTTTCGCAAGTTTTATATTTTACTTGAAAAAAAAAATCAAAACAAAGTACAAACATTAATTGTTAAAATATGTGTCAACACATTCTGTGTAGTTGAAATTGTCCAAAGATGTTGCAGTAGCCCTTTGAATTTGTACTGAAGATTGAGTCGCAAATTTCATAACTTGTGACAAAATAGTAGGACATATGCTAGAGTAGTAGTTCATATAGACGTAGTAGGACATGTGCTGTAGTAGTAGTTCATATGCTAGAACAATAGCTATTTTCCTTGCTTCCGCCGAAAGCTATCAACTTTTATAAATTTAATTGAATGTTGAAATATGAATTACGAAATAAAGATTAGCAAAATGGTACACTTCCAGAGTTGCATTCTTCTGCCACAGCTTTATTGAAATATCCTGATCGTGGTATTTCTTATGGGACTAACAAAACTTAATTTTTCTACATCAATTTTGAAAAGAAAAACAAATAATACTGAACGAGCAAACAGCCAAAAATGCCGTCCGATCAAACAAGTTTGTTTTAACTCACACGGCTTGGTCTGGTTCGGTCCGGTCCGGACTCGCCCGGCTTTCAGTGTGAACAGCTATGCTACGACATGGGTTTGTTTCTATTTGGCTAATAGGGCTGGAAAGGACTTTGTATTTCCGACAGGATAACGACCATAAACATAAAGCTAACATAACCAAAGAGTAGCTCCTGTATTATGGACCTACAACGTTGCTCACACCACCTCAGTCACCGGACGTTAATCCCATAGAAAATGTATGGCACATTTTAGACAGAAAATCTTAGACTTAGTCACAACTAAGGCAAAACTATTCGCATGGAACAGTTTATTCACATATATTACAAAAAATATATGCCTAGACGTTTGGAATTTGCTATCATTCATACTAATGAGATGAACACCAAATATTAAATAAATTAGGTGAAAATTGATTTTTATGAAAATTACTACTGGTGCTTGGTAGTATGCAATTTTTTTCGCTGTTTCAAACACAAAAACAAACATTTTCAAATAAATTGTTATTCTATGTTATGTCATTTCTTGTTACATTTACAAATATTTTCTTTTCATTTTCCCATGATTTGTTATAATCCCCTAAAAATTAGGGTATGCTCTTTTCCCGTATCGTATGTCGGTACGGGAGTAGTATTTACTAAAATGAGGTAATCTGCTAATAAATGATCTGACTATATTATTTTAATTCCTCACTCTTAGCATATATCTAGATCATTTTTATTATTAACATTATTCATACTATACAAAAAAATGGAGAACACAGCACTTATAACTATAAATTTTCTAAAATTGTTTAAAACAATACCCTATTTAAACGAAAATATGAGGAGATAAGATTTTATTTAATATTGGCTTCAAGATAATCGTCAAACTATACCGACAAAACAGACACTTATATGAATGTTTGTTTAACGTGTTATCATGATTATTTATATCATGTTTATTAATACTTGTCAGGATGAACTCTAAAAATTCTTCTGAAATTACTGGTATGTTTGAATGGTACTTTCGATTTCCACAAAGGTTATTTTAATCGATTAAATTTTGAACATTGCTGCTTGCAAGTTTGTAATACATTTTTAAATTAAACAAAAGTAATTGAACTATGAATGTGCACAAAAAAGTATGTATATGCACAAACAGAAACTTCTGAAATATCGTTCTAATCGAAATTAAGAGCAAATGATTCATGATCGTCACAAAACTATACACAGTATGTTGGAAAAATATCGGAATATTATTGAATAAAAAAATACTATTAGTTATTCTGCCAATTTTTTTTGTTCAAAATACATCTCTTCCGCATTAATACACCGCTGGACATGTTCAACTAATGCTAGCATATATTTTGTCGTTTTGCGGAATCGCCTCAATGACCCTGTCACGGCTTCTTGGACTTGTGTAACACTGTCATAAAACGTTCCTTTCATGGCCAGTTTGAGTTTCGGGAACAGAAAATAGTCACACGAAGATAAATCAGGTGAATACAGAGGATGTTGAAGTACACGTTCACGAACAGCGACGGTTCTGTGAGATGGTGTATTATTGTGCAATAAAAACCAATTTGAATTTAACTGACGTTGCCGACCCTTGATGGAAATTCATTTTAAATAAATAAGCAATGATTAACCAAGTACCTTATTTAAATACAAACTATGTTAAACTAACAGTAAGAAAAGTAATTACAACCTAAACTGTCCATCGACCTAATAATACCATAAAAAACAGTGAGGAAATCCATTTTTTTCAACGCATAGGATGGTAATATAAGTTTAATTACTAATTCAAATGTTTTTGTAAAAGGTTTACCGAGCTTGAAACAAAATTTAATATTAGCTTTTTAAGGTGATAGAAGATACTGTCACTTTAAGCGATATAACTTAACAATCCGTTGATCGATTCTAATGATGGTGGTCTCGTTTTATAGAGGAGATAAACAGCTTTCAAATTATATATTGTTGATATTTTTCTGACAGACTGTGTATGTTGAAAGTCTAAATTCCACGAAAACAACCGTTGGTAATCAAAAGCTTGATTACGCAAAAAACTCGATCATTATGTACCAAGTGAGGAAAAGAAATGCCTTCAACACGACGCATCAGCTTAGGTGACTTGTTTTTGAAACGTAATCAAAATGATACATGTATAAAGAATGTGATTCGAAGAAAAATAATTTACAGTTACACCTAATGCACAGAATTATTGAGCAACAGTGATGAGCCAGCCTTAGCGACCTCTTGTAATTAATTGTATGATATGGATGGGAACAATTTATTTTAAGTTTTCATCACAAAATGAAATAATGCATTCAAAATGTGTACTATCAACAATTGCCCAAATTTAATGATAGTTTGCAGATCTGATGAATCATAAAGATATACCTTGTCAAAACAATGCATGCTATCAGCATCTTTGATCACTTGCCAGATATCATCGGATGTTTGATTAGACTATGTTAATACGTCCACAATATAGTTCTAACATCAGGTTTTCATTATCATCATCATTTTAAGGGTTTATGTGTATTTTTCGAAAGAGGAAACATGAAATTGTTAGAAGATATGAATATACATCATTATTTACTCGGATGACGATGCTTAACATTAAGGAAATAGTAAAAGTCCAACACTCAACGGTAAAATTTGAGATCGGAGACGGTTTGCGACAAGGGGATGGATTGGCACCAGTTCTGTTTAACATAGTGTTGAACAAAGTCATCAGCGGAAGAGACATAGACAGACGTAAATGGTATAATGATATAATATATATAGAAAGACAGATAATAGGATATGCAGATGGCCTGAACATATTAGAACGATCGAAAACATTATTAAGAGAAACCTATGATAAAATAAAGGTTAAAAGGGCCAGTCCAAAAATAAACATAGACAAAAAAAAGGTGATGCAAAAGAGAACTAATCCAAGACCAGAGCAAAAGATAATCGACAATAACACCATTGATTTTTTTATTAATTTACTTTTCTGGAAAGCAAACTAGATGAAAACAACATGACAGGAAAAATCAGTAATCGTGTTATGAAGGGTAATAAACTTAGTTATTCCATGTAATCTATCCTAAGATCTAGACCTATATAAAGGAACAGAAGTTAAGTTAAGATCTAAAAAAAGTTAAGATCTAAAAAATTAATTCGGCCACTTGTCAGTTATGAATCAGAGACGTGGATCCTCACAAAGAAAATAAACGAAATACTTGCAGTATTTGAAAGAAGAGTAATTTGAATAACTTGTGGTGCTGTGATTGGTACGAGAATTGCCATTTATGCAGCCGTAATTGGCAACAATGGCGTTGCTAGGCGTCATCTGACATACATCGTAAATGTGTGTTGTATAGTAACTTGAAAATTTCATCTTAGTCAAAAAATGCAATTAACTTAGAGATAACTTCAGAGACCGGTTTTTGAAAGGAAAGGAAAGGGTTTAGGGTCAGAGGCGCATCAGCATCTTAGGCTATTTAACCACGATCATCAGCTACCGACAAACCCAGGCCAGCACCCCCTCAGGCTATAAACCATAGGTTATGTGCCTACCTATAAGTCTATCAGGAAATCTACCGACTGGCGAGTGACTAACGTCGAACATTTCTCAGAAGGCATCCGGACTTACCAATCCTTCAACTGGCGTGACTGAGGGATAATTCGTTGTCGGATTTTACACTCTTGCCTAAAGACAATCACAGACATTTAGGTGTGGATATGTGTGGACGTGTGTGTATATGTAAGTACACATAAGTGTGTGTGTAGGGTTAGAAGTAAGACGGGCAGAAGAATTAAAGAAAAACATCCATCTGAGCGCTGGAATTGAACCAGCTACCTTTGGATTGCCAGGCAGGCGACTAACCCACTTGACCACCGCAGCCGGCTACCGGTTTTGGACCTTTTAACCTCTATCAGTCATATCAACGTCTAAGAGGAGCTGAAGGAACCACGAAAACCTAAGATTATTTAATATATTACACAGTTCTGCGCCATTTAAAGCGAGACATCTATATCCTCGGGAGATACTGTTGACATTCTCGTTGTGGCTCATGGAACCAACGGGGTATGGCGTGGTATACTGGTAAACATTTGTTGTTTATATACAGGGTGTTCCAATAGTGCCATATCGGTTGATATCTTAATGGAGATAAAGAAAAAGTTTAAGTATAATAGTTATACAACTAAATAGGCTGCATAATTTAAAATTAATTTTATTTATACAAGGTGTCTCACAAAACCGTACCGGGGTATAGTTTTGTTTTTTTCATATCGAACACCCTATATGTTCATCCATTTTTGCATTCTGCTATTAACTGTAAACATATTTTGTGAAACAGGTCCTATACCTACACCCAATGGTTTTAGCCATTTCGTAAAAAATATCGGAGTTGCAGACTCTATTTTGCCTAGTCATATATAATTTATTTTTTGATGTAGGATTATCATTTTTGATAGGGACATTAGTGAAACTATGACTTAACTTTTAATGTAAACAAAATTTGTCATCGTTATATAGAGAGTCCAGGATAAATGAGATAAATGAAAAAAATTCAGAACATATTTCTTTTTTTTAATGGAATGTCTATTATTTTTTAATTTTACGAAATTTCTAAGACAAAATACTTCTATTCTTGTTAAACATGTTCTATACATATCTGTCTTAATTTCCGAGATTTTACATTTTTGTTTTTAATATTTCGTTTTTAATAGAATTAATGCACTGTAGATTTTATGTTATTATTAAACTAATAAATAAATTCATGGGAAGTCATGATATATTAAGAAGTAGATCATCACATGTTTTAATATTTCATTAAAAAACAATTAATAAACAAAACGTCATAGATATTTAGTTTATAAGATAGTTTACGCACAAATATTTATAAAGAAGAATTCACTACAATCTTTTATTTAAATGTTCAACATGTCTACCATTTTGAGGAATATAAACTCTAAGCCTATGTGCAAAAGAACTACTGACTGTAATGAGCATTGCCTCATTAATATTCAAAAACACATTTCTTATTCTAATTTGCATAGCCTCAATTGTGATATCATTTGATAAACTTGTTCTTTAACCCAATAAGAAACCCAATAAGAAAAAATGTAGTTTTGTTAAATCCGGTGATCTGGCTGGCCACCATACAGGACCTGTCCTACCCTTTATTTTCAGAATTTGTCTTAAAATATTGTCTCACCTGTCTGCTAAAATGTGGAGGAGCGCGGTCTAGCTATAATCACATTCGTCTCGCTACAGTTAAAGACAATTCTTCAATCCACTCTTCAAAATTATTTTGCAAAAAATTGAGAAAACTATCACCATTCTCTATTTTACTGTTCCACCAACTCTATTTTCAAAAAAAATATGGCCCTAGGTGGCGATTTCCGATAATATCAGCCCACACATTAAGTACCATCTATGCTGATGATCTAAGAGAATCAATCTAGGATTTTCACTGCTGAAATAGTGGAAGTTATTCCAATTAACGTACCCATTTTTGTGGAAAGTTGCCTCATAGGTGAATAAAATATATTTGAAAAAGTTAAGTTCCTCTCTATTTTTTTCTATTGTCCAGTTACAAAATTCATGCCTTCGATCGAAATCATTTTCATTTAGTTCTTGAACCAATTATATATAATACGGATTAAATTTATATTTCCTAGTTATTCTGTTTGCTGAGGATTTTTGAACGCTTACCTCGTTTCCTATCAGCCTGCATAAAAAATGCAGATTTTTAATTACAGCTTGAAGAAATAAATATTCGTTTTCTTCGCTCATTGCTCTTTTCTGCCTTTCCAAGTTTATTTCGTAATCGACAAATCTAGTTCTTTCAAATTGCTCTTTCAGTCGCATAAACGCTAATGCATTAGGATGACATTCGGCATTAGGGAATCTTTGCGCATAAATTCTTGCTAAAAAAGAGTTTTGGTCACTTGCACCCAAAACGTAGATCATGTTTATCAATTCCTCTCTAGAAAAATTAATTGTCGTTCTACTTTCTGTTCTAATAAACACCCTACTATAAAATTTGACAGTTCACAAAGTCCAAATAATTGACCGTTTGGTCATTTGTTTCTACGCCAAGACTGTCTAGGGCGTTTAGGCCATCTGCATGCTTTAAGTTGTAATTGAATATTCATATTTGTTTTCGATAGTCAAAATAATAGACTATAAAAATATTTTTTCCTATTTAATTATGAAAGACGTACATTTTTTTCTGTATAATATAAAAACTAGAACAATATTTGCCATTTGAATTGAATTTTATGACGTTGCTACTAAAACGTCTAAGGTTCATTAAAAATGAAGTAATGGGTTTGTTCTAGCAAAGGTTTCAAACGGTTTCAAATCGTCCGGAGTTTGCGCAGACGAATGTACGCGTTCTAGCAAATTAAAACCGGAATTCCGACTACCAGTAAGGTGTTCTAGCAACAACCAATATCCAGTTTGCAAACTAGTTTCAAACCGTTCAATTTAGTTTGTGACAAGCGCAATAGCTGGAAATGTTTGTTGATTTGTTTTGACTTTGGATTGTTTGGTTATGTAAAAGCTAATTTCTTTTGTGATTTTGGGCGATTTTAATGCCCCCAGAGTATCATTTTTATGATAATTTTTTTTCCCTCTACAATTTTCAAATGAAAATATAAACAAACGCAATTCAACGACGCAGAGAAATGTCAATCAAAATAAGCTTTCTAGCAGAAAAAAATCTCAAACCGTTTGAAACCAAGTTTAGGGACGAACATGCGCAGTTAATTAATCCATCAAACTGGTTTCAAACCGTTTGAAACCTTTGCTAGAACAAACCTATTAAAAGCAAAAATATAAAAATCTCGGAAATTATGACAGATAGGTATAGGATATGTTTAAGAATATAAGCATTCTGTATTAGGAATATTGTAAAAAGAAAAAATTATAGACATTACATTTAAAAAAACTGAGATATGATGTTTTGATTTTCTGTTCATTTATCTCATTTATCTTGGACACCCTCCGTACGTAAACAAATTTTGTTTGCATTAAAAGTTAAGTTCTACTAATATGCCTACCAAAAATGATAATCCTACATCAAAAAATAAATGATATTTGACACTGCACAATAGAGTCTGCAACTACGATATTTTTTACAAAATGGCGGATATCGGTAAAACCATTGTGTTTAGGATTAGGACATGTTTCACGAAATATGTTTAGAATGAATAGCAGAATGTAAAAATGGATGAACATATAGAATGTTTGATAAGAAAAAACAAAACTATACCCATTTTCTATACAACATTTTCTCTATCTCCAGTCATTTTCAAGATATCAACCGATATCGCACTATTGGGACACCCTATATATAGTTTACGTAGGCTTATTATTTTTCAAATGCAAGAATTTAATAACGGTACCATATTCGATTTTTTAATCTTTACAGAAATACTAACATCGACTGAGATAAATGACTGATAAACAGTAACTGAGCATATAATATGGCTGAAATGTTGCCATCTTCATGATTAAGCTGAAAACTTTTCAGACTGCCCAATTTATCTGCCCCTAAATAAGAAATATGTTCCAACAGGAAAAATGATCCATCGATTACATAGTTAATTAAATATCCATTAAAATATTTATTATTTCTGGCCCTATTACATTAGAAAAGCCGCTGTTGTCTTGTAACGGTCAAATGAACAGAAAAGTTAAGTAAAGATGTAAAGCATAAGAAATATCGCATGAGAAAACCTAAAGATACATTAAAATGTAATTGTAAAAAAAATGTCATGATTCCTATATCGAAGGGACGTAAAATTTCGAAATATATCAATTTTATAATCGATGTTTAAAATAATTCATGTACTACTATTATAAATATGTCAGTATCTTTATCAAATCTAACTTATAGAAATGGTAAAAGATGATTAATTAATAATACACATACACGATATCGATATATTTGTTTTAATATATCGATTATTAAATATTATTTGACCAACAAAATATATTTAAATTTACTTACCGCTCGTAGAAGTATAACATTTTGTTTTGCAAAATAATATCTTACCTGAAAAAGAAGAAAAAATAATATTACAAAGGATTTTTGATAGTTAAATAAATATTTTCATAATTTTTTATTGCAAAAAAAATTGGAATTTTTTATGTTTATGTTTCGTGTTCGTTGCACTCCAGCAACAACACTTCCGCTTATTTACATGACCGTTGAAATGAAAATGAGCCTCAAATCATTGTTTTTGTAAAATTCTCGTGCACAAAAAGAGATCGATACTTCCATACTCCATTTCAAACATGAGTAAAGTCATTTTCTTTTAAAATATGTGCTCAAAAATGCATCGACGTTGAAGATGATTATTTTTAATAAATATACGGCTTATCTGACTAGCATAGATTCTCATAAATAAATACTCAGAATTGTTCATATAAAAACCCCGCGTCAAAGTATTGCTGAAAGTTGGTAGCAAAATATCCAAAAAAGAGTTTGTTTCATATTTTGTGTTACCAGAAAATTATTCTGCTGAATCATTGAAAATGTTGGAGAAGGTTTACTGTGAGTCAGCCTGATCGAAAACTAAAACACTTTAAACAAGTGGTATAAGCATTCCAGGAATGTCGAGAAGTTGAAGATATTCATCGTTTTGGATGATCTCGAATGTCTTCGAATAACGAAAATATCGACAAAGTGAAGAAAATGGTGATAGAACCCCGTCATTCAGGCTTAAGAGAGATTGCTCGGGATCTAGACATGTTTCATGAAGCTATAAGTGTATATCCCTTTAGTTGATGCTTTGGCAATAAGATAGGTCGCCACCCTGCCAAGAGCTTAAAAAAAAAGCAGCGCATTTGGAACCTATATTCGAGAAATGTATTACAATGAACATGGAGATGTAGGTTTATGAATTGGACGTACCAACTACCCCAAACGTCTCTAGATCGAAAAAAACTACCCCAAAATCGCTAGATAATCGAAGTTGTTAACTGGTGTCAATGTGGTCAACTACCGCCGTGTTATCCTTGCGAAATTCCATCAGGAGAGACAAACATTCAGTAAACATTATAACTTGGGAATCATAAGGCACTTAAGAGAATTTTACGCTGGAAACGGGCATAGTTTTGGAAGAATAACAATTAGAGTTTGCGCCGCGCCACACATCGGTGCATGTATGAAAATATTTGACCAAAAATTTTCCACAACTTCCACAAACTTTAATGAGTAGTACTTGATGGAAGACGTTTTAAATCCACTGAAGCCATAAAACAAAATATGCAGAAGGGGCTAAACCGGAAAGTGCCAAGAAGTTTGAGAATTAAATTATTCATTGGAGCCACGTTAGCCGCGGTGTCTAAAGCGGCGGACGGACGATACGGTTATGAGCGTGGTAGCGGGTTCAATTCCCGTACTTGTTGTGGACTTTTTCTAAATATTTGTAGAAACATTCACAAATATTATAGGCAAAAGTATAAAATCTCACAAGAAATCACACCAGTTCGAGGCCGGGTAAGGCCGGATGCCTTCTAAGAGGTTTTATGTTGTTGCTCGCCATGTCTGTTGAGCACTCGCCAGTCTGTAGGCTTCGCGAAAGAGACTTATGTTTAAGCAAGCAAGGGTTGATAACCGTCAGTAGCCGATGACCGTGGTTCAGAACCCATGTTAAGCTGTAGGTCCAGTCGCTAAATAACCTTCTTAGTTGCTGATGCGCCTTTAAGCCTAATACTTTTACTTTCAAATTATTCGTTATCATGACTGTATCATATCATATAGGCCCTATTTTGAGGTAACAAAATAAAATTTAATAATCAAACAAAAATAAATATAATC
The DNA here is from genome assembly GCA_031761425.1 of Cosmopolites sordidus. Lineage (NCBI taxonomy): Eukaryota > Metazoa > Arthropoda > Insecta > Coleoptera > Curculionidae > Cosmopolites > Cosmopolites sordidus. The sequence goes on from JARFXV010000283.1 coordinate 84,457, forward strand.
GCATACATTAAAAGTAAAAAAAAATGGCTTATATTAAAAGTTAAAAAAATGCCATATATTAAAAAAAAACAGATATAGGAGAAATTATAGATTAAAAATAATCTTTTCACGGGGAACGACCCTGGCGGAAAATCATAGACATATCTGGACATCCGGCAACGCCGCATGACTAAGAGACATTATGGTGTATGCTCGAGGTACGTGGTGCATCCACGGTTGCACCGGGCACGGTCAAGGACCGTCGAAGAAGGCGAAATCTCGGATTTCACCTTCTCGGCGTGCTCGTTCGCGCCGAATGAGGAACGGAAACAAAAGCCGAGGCTATTTCGTTACCGATGAATTCTCAGAGTCGATTGAGCCAATTTTTCCATCACCGACACTGACAAGTCGTTAATTATCTGTATACAACAACAAATTATAATGCAGATTCTTAGAAATATAAAAATTAAAAATAATAAAATATTTTTAATAGACGTCGTTGCACAATTAAACCACATAGAGGTGGATAAAAACGAAAAATTATCGTGGCTTTAGAAATGGCAAGAGTTATATAGAATAAAAAGAAAGGAAATAGAGCGCCTGGGCTGGATGGCGCACTATCAGGAAAGGAAGCAGTCAATGACTTAAAGAAATGGCTAGCAAAACTCTTCAATAATACATGTGGGAGGCTTTCCGAAGTCTTGGCAAATGGCAGAGGTAAATTTAATCCACAAGGGAGAATCAATCAACAAGAATCTTAAAAACTATACGTGGTGTGTGACTATAGCAGTGGCGGCTCGTGAGGGAGGGCGTTGGAACGCCGCCCCTCCAGCATTTATCACAGTAAACAATTTTTCAGCGCAAAACACCATATTTTATTTCTGTTCAGTTTCTTTCCTTTAACTCATTTTAAGATATTAATAAAAATTAAAATCTCTAAATGTAAAAGAACGTCTGTCGACCGATCACACCAAATAATGCGGATAAAAATTCCATCATCTCGCTACAATTTTTACATCGTTGGTCGAACGTTTAACTCCAGCAACCTTACGACACGTCATCTTTTCTCGTCGTTACCGTTACATGCTTTGTTGGTTGCCAGAATTCGGGAGTTCAACTTCTTTTTTAAACATGCGATTTGGACGTAGATTCCCTGCAACCGACCGTATCAGTAATTAGTTTTAAATGCTGATTTGACGGGTACGGAATATTTGATATGTTTCGCGTCGCGTATTTCGTTCGCCTCGCGAATACTTGATTTGGCTTTTGCTACGTGTGCATAATGAGTAGTACTTTTTAAATAAAAATAATCAACTTTTAATTGCAAACATGAAGGTGTCTGATTTAAAACAGTTAATAATGACTACTAATGAAAATGTGTACAATAACCCTGTTTTGTCATAAAACTTTGATATTTTTTTTAACTTTTCCAACTTCGCATAAACTTTTTCCGATTTTCTCTATTGATTTGCAGTTACAATAAACTGTTTGAATGGTTTATTCTTCGGGAAACGGTAAGTACCTACTTATTCGTTCCTTTATCTGTGCAACAAGCAACAACCCATCCTCCAATATCCTTGTAAGTAGTAACAATTCAAAATTGTTTTCCTGGTTCACCTCCTGTATAGGGTTTCAATAGCATTAAAAGTAAAAAGATGGAAAGGGAAAGCAAAAAAACATCTTCAGCAGCACTATTTTCTTCCACGTCCTCCCACTTTGAAAACCCACGAGCCGCCACTGAAATAAGACTGGAGGTGTATCATTCGATCTGGCAACGCTGTTGGCTTCCGCTATGGAGGGGAAGGGCAGGTTAACATTTAATGTATCTTCAATACGAGCTTGAACTCCATGCAGCCCGCAGCAATTCCTAGCAATTCTTTTCGTGACCGGATTTAGTATTAACAGTTTCGAGCAACGGTGCATTAGCACGTTTTGTTTCCGACTTGAGCACAGTGCGACGGAAAATTTTGCAAAACTTTAACATGCCTATGGAAGCACTATTTTATCAAGGGCTCAGGCATGCTGATTTGCTTTTTTGGCATCCAGAGGATCGTCCATAAGAAATTTGTGAATCAAGGCCAAACGGTAAACCAGCATTTTTACCGAGAAGCCATTGAAAACGAAAACAATTGCAGTATTACGATTTCAACTAACAGGTTTTTGGTAAGAAAAACGTCACTGTGACTTCGCAGTCCCCTCAGTCACCAGACTTGAGTTTTTGTGACTTTTTCCTTTTTTCAAGATTGCAAATACACTTTAAAGGACACCATTCTGGGACGTTGGAGAAAATTGAAAAAGCCGCAACAGACTAGAAAAATCCAGTTCACGGAAAGACTTGCTACGGGCCACCAAGTAACTCTAGAGAGATCAAACTCGTACTAGAGATGTTGGTCTGTCCTCCTTCCAAAGGGGAAGCCAACAGCGTTGCCAGATCGAACACTACACCAGTCTCATTACTTTATTTTCACGCCTCGTAAACCTATAGGTATCCTGTCATAAATTTAGACATTTTTCACTTGTATTATAACGAACTAACCGATTCAAAACATCGACTTGTACCAGTCATTTGAACAACCGGATCTTAGATTTGGATTCAGTACTTGTGACCATTTACAAACTATGCAATACAATTGAGAAAATGAATGAATACAATATCAAACTTTGCACGGCTTTCGTAGATTATGAGAAGGCATTCGATTCGGTGGAAAAATCAGCAGTACTAAACCCCATAAAAAATTATAGAATATATACATAAACAAAACTCTAATAATAACACAAGACCTATTAAGAAAGGAGTATGATAGTGAGGGGAGACATAATATTTCCAAAATCAATTATTTATGTATTGAAAATAGATAGAGGTCACCTCAGTCACTTAAGGTTCGCTGATGATATACAAGGTATCCAATGAGATAGTTTCTATTTCATTGACTCACCGCGTAAACACAACAACTGTGGGAGAAGAATTTAGTCGGTATGGAGCGTTTCTCGGGAGCAGAGAGCTGACCGTATGTTTTGGATGCGAGAATTTTACAAAAATAATAATTGGTGACTCAATTGATTATATATTGTATAATGAATTATTGTATTGGAATACCTTGTAGTATTGTTCAGCACCAACCTATCTCAATTACAACACATAAACAACGATTTGAAGGATAGATTTCGGAAAATAGGATCAACAAGAAAAATAATAATACATAACACATGGGAAAAAGTTAACATCCTCCTAGAAGACACACCTTTATAATTCACCGGGAACTACACATACTTAGATTACAAGGCAACAACCGCTAAATATGTCAATATGTCAGATGAAATCAATATAAAAATACAACTCAGCTGGTGCACTTTCGAAAAGCTAAGCCTGATCTTTAAATCAAATACTTCCAATTGAATTATTCTTACCCGCTTGATTAGGGACAGTTTTCATATAAATAAAATATAGTTTAGAATTAGGCTGAATCATATCCTGATGATACAGACATAGTTAGCGAAACGCGTGTCGAGGAGTTAAAACAAACGTGATTTGAGGTTTGGTGGAAAATTTGGTTGAGTGTAGTTTTAAGATAATTATCATCAGTAAACTCGATGAGATTTACCACTAAACACAAGAGTAGTGTAGTATTAGAGTATAGTGTTTCATACCGAAAGTTCCAATAGGAGAATTGAATTATCATCAGGTCAACATTATCAAAAGGACTAAACTAACAGGGCTGCCCGATTACTGAAACTTTTGTAACGATATAGCAAGTATGTATATATGAAACCGGGTTTTTTGTATAGAAAATATACGTTTATTGTATGAAAATGATAAAAATTATTTAAATCGAGGTATTGTCCATCGTTAACTGTATATTTTTCCCACCTGTCTGACAATGTGTGGATGCCACGCTAAAAAACTGTTCCTTTTTTGAGGTAAACCAGTCATCGAGCCATTTTCGTAAGAAGTAAAGCGCTGCTCAGTAAGTGCGTGTCCTATCCATGCAAATAAGCAGTAATCGGGCGGAACCAAGTCTGTTGAATAAGCCGCATGCGACAGTATTTCCCAACTAAATGTCTCAATCGTTTCCTGGACCAGTTTTGCTGTGTATAATAGTGCATTATCATGAAGCAGAATCACTTTGTGTTGCCTTTTTTTTAATATTCTGGTCGTTTTTTACGCAAAGGTTTATTCAAATCGATCATTTGTTGTCGGTAGCGTTCAGTATTAACGGTTTCGCCAGGTTTTAACAGTTCATAATATATCATACTCTTCTGATCCCACCAAACACAGAGAATCCATCGTTTTCCGTCCATCGATTTGGCCTTGCAGTCGATGTCGATGGGTCGCCTGGAGTTACCTATAATCTCTTACGCGTATGATTCTCAAAATATATCCACTTTTCATCGCCAGTTAATATTCGATGGAGAAATGACTTTCTTTTGTACCTGGCGAGCAGCATTTCGCAAGAGGTTTTTTGGTTTTCCTGCTGTGTTTAATTCAGTTCAAGTAGAACTATTTTTTTCATCTGCTGAATCTTTTCCATGACTTTCAAACGTATAGAGACGGCTTCTCGTGCCACATTTAATTGATCCGCGAGTTGTTGTTGCGTTTGAGCAACAACCTCTTCCAACAATGCTTGCAATTCGCTGTCTTCAAACTTTTTCGGTGATCTTCCACGTTCCTCACGTCAAAATCGCCACTTTTGAATATTTGAAACCACTCAGAGCATTGAGGGTGTTAGTGATATACCAAGAGCATGCTCACCGTAAGCTTCAACAAGCATTCGATGCGATTAAGCAGCAGTTTTCTTCAAATTGAAACAGAAAATCAATGCTGTCTGGAAATCGCAGTTTTCAGGCAAAAAATTCGATATGTTCAACGCTATTACAAACTATGGTGTTATATGAAACTAATATTGTTGTGAGTTGAAAATATTTGTGAGATGTCGACAAGGAAATGGTGCCAACGACGCGGTTTTATGGTAACGACATTGACAGCTAGGGCCATCTATGGGCAAATTCCAGATACATATTTACAGACCAGATACGTAGACTGTAAGATAAATGAGGATAGATTCAGGGATTTATGTATACTACAGTGAATTAGAAAGTAGATTCGTAAAAAGGATAATAAAATATAACAAATAGAATATAACGTTAAAAAATGCCATTGACAAATTAAACTAGATTATCTCTCGGCATTAAAATGGCAAATGTCAGAAAATACCATTAAAAACATAAAGTTCTTGTCGTTCAAATACTAACAACTTTTAGATAATTATCAAGGTTAAGACTTTCTTATCATGCATCAACAGTCTGCACCATTTATGTAGGTATAAAGTACACAACACCATATTTCAAGTAATTATCCATCTTCGGCAGTTAAATTACTCCGGTCATTTGACACGGAAAGATAAGCAATAATTCACACTATCAATGATTTTATAATAAACCAGATGTGGCGGTTAATAATTCTTAATTTTTTAAAGAGATGGCGTTGAAAACAACGGTCGGTTCACAGTCTAATATAATGTTATTTTGTTGCTACGACAGTACCTTTCTAAACGTCATTGATGTTTAATCGATTTCGAGTTAGCATTTTTAAAAAAGCATTTTACATTAAATAGCACTAAATAAAAAGCATTTGCAGCACGTACTGTTTTTCTTGTTCAATTAAAAACAAAACGCGAGTGAAAGCGGTCGTATAGTTATGGAAACTTACAGTGACAATGTTTCAACGCAAGATGCTTGTAGGCGTTGGTTTAGGCGATTTAAAAGTGGTGATTTCGATTTGAAAGACAAAGAACGTCCAGGTCAACCGCCGAATGGCTTCCATTGTTGGAAGAAAACGGTATGCAAAATAAACAAGTGAGAGACACTAAACTTGAAGAGATTTACCACTAAATACCAAAACGCTTTTTTTTAAACTGCTCGATGCATGTTTCGCTAACCATATTAGCATCATCAGGAGATGATTTATCATCTCCTAATATGGTTAGCGAACATGGTTAGCGAAAGCATGGATGCTAACATGGTTAGCGAAACGTGCGTCGAGCAGTTAAAAAAAGCGTTTTGGTGTTTAGTGGTAAATCTCTTCAAGTTTAGTGTTTCACACCAAAGGTGTCAATAGAAGAATTGAAGTGAGATAGAGGTTAAATGTTGGTCGCTGAACTATTTGTGATCATCTGCTGAACAGATGAAAAAGCGAAAACCGGTGTTGAAAGTTTTGCTTTCTAGCCATGAAAGAAAGCTTTTTTGCATAGGCTCGTGACTGGAGTTAAAAAATGGATATATTTCGAGAATTCACAATGCAAAAATCGTGGGTTGACACAGAGCAACCATCAACATCGACCGCAAGACCGAATCGCTTTGGAAAGAAAACAATGCTATTCATTTGGTGGGATCAGAAGGATGTCGTGTGTAGAGCTTCTGAAACCAGGTGAAACAGTGAATACCATTCACTATTGTCAGCAAATGATCAATCTGAATCATACATTGATCGAAAAGCGATTAGAATGGGCTATAGGGCTCGGAAAGGGATTTTGCGACTCGACAACGCCCCATCACACATAGCAAAAGCGGTCAGGGGCACCATTTCTGCACTTGACTGAAAACTCTCGCCCCACCCACCGTACTCACCAGACTTGGTCCCTTGCGACTATCACTTGTTTTCATCGATATCTCACGCAGTTTCCATGAAAAATGGCTTGATGACTGAACGACCTCAAAAGATGAACGGTTTTTCTGGGCGGACATTCACTAATTGCCAGAGAGATGGGAAGAATGTGCAGTCAGCGATGCCGCATATTTTGAATAAACGATTTTTTACCTTTCTCCCAAAATAAACGTGTTTTTTTAAGAAAAAAATTAAGAATTATTAACCCACACCCACAATTATTAAACACCCGGTAAGTAGAAGTCAAAAGACTAAATAAATATTTGTATAAATTATTTGCGTTTTTCTTTCTCTTAAAAAATCCCTGTGCACTTTCCGAAAAACTGGACACAATCTAGAAACCAACTTACACAAGAAACTCTATGCCCAGTAGGAATAAAACAGGGGGAGACTCATTCGTTATTGGGACTATTACTACTCAGCCTAGCTCTACTCAACTTAGTCATGAAAGAAATAACATACAATCTGAAAGGTCTGAACTGATACAAAATTGGACATAAGGCTAGTGTGCTTTGAAGATGATGCTGTACTATTTCATTTAACATTGTTCGGATTTCATTCAATCGCCAAAAAATGCAATGTCTGTGTCAACTCGAAAGACGAAATCGTTGATGATATAAAAGGAACCGAAACGCTGTGAACCGAAACAATAGATGTTAAATATCTAGGAAGACTGCGATCAAGACCTACATAAGAAAGTTCGGAGTCAAATAATTAAAAGGGCAAATAATTAATAGCATGATTGATTATAGCTTGAAGAAATAAACACTTCAGAACTGACATGCAGCTCTGTTATGCAACTAAAACAAAAAGTACAAAACATTTTCTCTGCACTACTGAAATGAATATCCTATGAACAAAAGAACACCTTGGGAACTACAATTATCAGAGAGCAATATAACATATCAGGCATTGTTCACTTCGTACGATAAGGCAGAAGGGAACAGATACATAAAAAGAATTAAAAATAACAGACAGATAAAATTTGCGCTTGGCGAAAAACGACAAGGCAAAAAAGACTCAGGACGTCCCGAAAAAAGATGGATAAAAACTTGGCAATGAAGAGCATGCATGAAGAAAAACAGGCCTTGGTCTATGTTACATAAAAGAAGAAGCATTCGTGAGACATGTCCTTATTCTGACCGAGATTATGACTTTTCACCACCATTTAATTCACTTTACCGATGTTTTCTTTAGATTATTTTAGATTTATTTATTTAGATTCCGGAATGAGGAAATACTTTAACCACTTCTAGGCATTCTTTAAATGTTTTGCTATTACTCGTATGTTCCTCAATATGTATGTCTTCTCAATAAAGCTAACTCAGTCTCGTATCGGAAGTTTGGACACAATAAAATAATCACTGTTTAAGTTGGTAGTAACTTAACAGCAAAGAAAATGTTTCATATATTTTTCAATTTCCAGTTCAATTCAAGCAACTTTTTCAATAGTTTCCATACGAGTGAATTTTATTGTCCTTATCGCCTTATCCTTATCGCAAACGAAATTAACAAAATGTATTAAAAACCCCACATAGGTAAGTGACTCAAACCACAGTTATGCACTTATTTGCTAGAAAAATGCATATCTAACTTATGTAATATTTAAACAAGTAATATACAATTATTTGAAATTAAATAAATATAAATAATCATCAGGAAATAGTCAAACAATGTTTTACTGTATACTGATAACCACACTACATTACATTATTTATTTACTTTTTTTATATAAGATCTGAGAATAATAATTTCAAATAAATATTACATAAATACATACATAGTAAATATACACATATATATGTAATAATATAAAACATAAGGGCCTTTAGTTTTCATTAAAATTCATAATAATTATCATTCTCATTTAGCAAACTACCAAAAACATAGACCAAAGAGTCATGTGCAATATTAGGAAAATAACAATGCTTAAGGTGAAATATTATGCCCTCAACTTAATTCTCAGCCCCTAGGTTTCATCAACTGAAGAATCTATGAGAATGAGAATATTTCCCATCGTACAGAAATTTTAAAGAGCCATTTTTCAGCTTCAAAATGCGATATAATATGCGAGCTTATTGTAAATATAACCTAAAAAATCACTTCTGCCTGGTTTCTCATGGTGTACACATCGTGAGAAATGAGGCGGGTGTCAATCGTCGGGTTATATCCACGTGCATTTTGAAATCTCTTAAAGTGTTTAATTTGTTTGGATGGGTTTTAGCAAGAGAAATTTTTGGCGCGAGCAAATGAAGTATTGTATTATATAGTGCGGTTCAAGATATATCGTTGGCCGATTGGCTGCAATAAACTGTTAACAACCCCTGTCGCAAAGAAACTAGGCAAATTTGTACAAAACGTATACAGGACCGGGCCTAGAAAATAACAGGTAAAAAGATAAAATTAATTTTATACCTAATTCAGTAGTTTCGAAATATTTTAGTTTAGTTCGCATTATTTTCTTAAACAATACCGTTCTATAATTTCGATAGTATTTTTTGTTATTCTAAACGTGCTAAAAATGTGGCGTTCTTGGCAAGATAATGATCATTGTGCCTCCGGCAGTGCTAATTTTAAAAGAATACATTTATCGTCCTATGCTAAGCAAATTGCTAAAAATGTGTATGTTTCTTTATTGAATAAGGGGCTTAATGTAAATGCAGTCACAGCAGAAACGACTTCATTAACGAAAACTCCGTTGTCTACAGTTAAAGATATTGTGACGAAGCCAAATAAAGCCAAAAAAAGTCCATAGTGATTCTAGTAAGAGCAAATGTGTTGACGAAAGCGACATACTTAATTCGAAGTAAAATTTATGTTATGTATGAAGAGCAAACTGTGTCTGCACTGCATTTATTGCAACAGCGACTAAGGAAAGATGAAACCAACATTCTCTGCAGCAGAATTAGCCTCCGGAGAATATTATTTCAAGTGCGTTTTGCATATCAGACCATTAATAAAAGACAAATATTAATGGAATCACAACAATTGAGACTATGGCGGTTTAACTGCTTAAACTCTATAAAAAAATACAGATTAGAAAATCGCCACATTGAGACGCATTGAGACGCACAGAGAGTCACATGAGACGCCAGCAAAAGCATGGGTGGATACATCAAGAAAATGCCAAACCAAAGCCCCAGCGAACAAGGAAAAAATAATTTACCATTTTACATGAGGATGGATGGGTTTCAAGTTGTTTACGATTGTCATTGAAAAATATTAAACATTCATCTGCAGAGCAGAAAACATTTCTTCAACTCTAAGTGCAAGTGCTGCAACATTAATTAGGAAGGTTGTAGATAGTATTCTCAAAGAAAATTGGATAAATTCAATTAATCATGTTATTAAAATAGAAGATTTTAATTACTGTAGATCACTTATTATGACTTATTATTAATGTAGATCAAAGTGACAGTGAGAGCGAAACCGAATTAAATGTATAATTAAATTTAAGTTATAATTTTTATTGTACTAATAGATACATTTATTTATTTATCAATTTTTATTGTACTAATAAATTCAAAATACGCAAACCTATAAACAATGTTTTAGTTATACATAATAATAATAATAATAATAATAATAGATAATAATGATAATAATAGATAATAATAGAATAAAGACAGATTAACACGTCGAGCATTGACAAAATTCCGATGTCTGTATCCAAATTCATCTATAAAGCGACTGTACATTCCGAGAAAGTTGGGAAGCAGAGGCCTCGTGAACATAAAGAAATTGTATCTGAACCAGGAGAGTAAGATGAGTGAGCGCTTTATAAATTCAAGCAGCCCGCTAATAAAGTTGGTTGCTAAGGAGGACCGGGGTTTCACCACCTGAACCTACATAAAGTGAACCGTATTGATGGTAGAACAACATTTACGGATTGTGTCCGAGATTGGAAACAACATGGACGGACATTGCACGGACGGTATCCAAAGTACTCGAGGATGATACCATAGATGAAACATTGCCTCTGAAATGGCTGACCGATGGGCTGTTGTATTCAGAAACAGACGGGTTTGCGACATCTATTCAAAATAAGGTAGTCAGAACACGGAACTATGTAAGGTATATACTACATATGGATGTTGTCGACCGATGCAGGAAGTGCGCACAGTGGGGGAAACGACTGAACATCTTATCGGTGGGTGTACAGTTCTGGCCCCTAATGCTTATTTAGGAAGGCATAATCAGCTGGTGAAAATTATACATCAGCAAATTGCAAAAAGTACTCACCTTCTCCCGTACTGGAATCATCTGATTCAATTCTATAATGGGATAGACCAATCACAATAGATCGAACGGTCGATTGTAATAGGCCAGACATATATCTAATTAATTAGTAAAAAGGAGAAAAGAGCTTTTATAATTGACATCGCAGTACCGTCCTCTCATAATATCAGGAAAACCGAGTTGGAGAAAACCACTAAGTGTGAAAACCTGGCATACGATTTGAAAAACCAGTGAAAACTGCATAATATAGAGATAGTGCCTTTCGTTATATCCGCCGAAAGCCTAATAAGTAAGACCTTTTCAAAAAACTTGAAGAACCTTGGTATCTCGAAATCGATTGCCATAGTAGGACAACGTGCAGTACTCTTGCAGACATGCCACATTGTTCGTAAAATCTTGTGGTCAGTGAGATGAGCTAAACTGCCTTCTCATTTTGGTATTGTAATATCGACCAGCTTAGGCTCAGATGCTGAATTCGGAATGAACATAATAATAAAAATTTAATCATAATTTAACAATATTTTATTTTTCCCAAAATTATTTAGAAGTTAAATCGCTCCGGTTCTGGCGCCTTGAAAGAAGAGAAGAGAAGAAACTAAAAATGATTTTATTGACATTTATTGGGCCAATTATCATTATGCCGAAAGGCAACAAAATATTTTGAAACGAACTATATTGTGAATTTCGAAGAAATGTATTTGTGCCGTTGAGTACTGTAAAACAATTTTTGACCCATTGTCACCCCGATAACCAGACCGGATGGTTCCAGTGGTGATCAAATGCAATAATTTTTCGAACTTCCATTTGTGTGGTATTCGAGCCTTCTGACTTTAATAACCGTAATACGCTCTAAAGTGTATAAACCGTGCCAAGATATAAAGTTACTAGAAATTTTAACCTTCGTCGAAGTTAATGAGTTAAATATCCGAAACGAACAGAAGCCTACAAGTAGAAATAATCCTTCTTGCAACATAACCTGAAAAATCAACTGAATCAGTTCAATTTGTTGGAATGTTGACGAAAACATTTCAGTCTTTGCCTTCTTTTTGCCTTTCAATTGAAAAAGAAATGCTGTGGAAGCTTCACATAATTTGAGCAGCTTTAAGAGATAAGAAGATAATACTGTTCCATACAGTACTTGTAGGAAGCGATTCCAACAAATCCGAACTGGAAATTTTGATTTAAACGATGCAGGTCGTCTGGGACAGCCAACAAAACGGAAGATAAAAAATTAGAAGCACTTCTGGAAGAAAATCCTTATCGTACACTGCTAGAGCTCAGACAAGAACTCCGCATGCCATTTCTAAACTTTTACTTGTGTAAGACGCTTAATGGTAAAAGCCTACTGCATTAAAACGTGGCTATAAAGGGTCTACCATTAGAGATGATGGAACTTTAACAACTCATGGCGGCCATAATTGTTTACCGATTTTTGACATGACTTGTCAGTTGTTTTCCGAATGGTTTGCAATTAAATCATGGTGCGTTAGAGGAACATTCGAAAATTGTTCAATTTTATTACGTAAATTCGCTACCTCCTCGTGCTACTCAACGAGTAATTCATACTCCATTGTGGTATTCGTCGTGGTAGTGCTTCTGATCAGGCTATTGATCATGTTATTAGAAAATTTGAAAGTAAGTTTACTCTCCACGATAGAGTGGTGCCTGTACGACAAAAAACGATATGAACCTATTTGGTATAGAAGCAAGAAAATCATACCAAAATGTATAATAGCATGACCAACATGTGTAACAATCTCCTGATCTGTAGGGATTTATACATAGACAGCGGGGGACATAGACAGCGGGGGGGGATTGCATAGATCCACGATACATCACATTATTCGCAAATATTTATATTTCCACCCCTACAAAACTGTTATTGTGCAAAAGATGAAGCCCGATGATTCAGCTAAACGAGTCGAATTCAGCAGAACAATGAAAAATCGTATGGTTAAATAACATATGGTTTTATGATGAATCGAATTTCCACATCAAAAGCCACGTGAATAAATAAAATTGAAGATTTTGTGTACCTGACAATCAGCTGCAGCAGAAACCATTATACTCGCCTAAAGTTGTCGTTTGGGCTATCATTTCCAGTGAAGGAATTATCGGTCTCTACTTTTCTGAGGATAACCATGGTCGCGTCAGACTGTTAATTCAGATCGTTATTGCGATATGATCCAGACTTTTTTGACTCCAGAAATTCAAAACTCGATTGGCTACAACCGCAATATATCTTTCCAACAAGATGGAGCAACTTCCCACGTCACTAATGATTCTTTAGAAGCTTTTCACGCTTTATTTCCTGCAAGAGTGATTACTCGCCGAGCAGACATCAACTGGCCACCGAGGAGTCCAGATTTAATACCTGCTGATTTTTTCCTATGGGGCTACTAAAAAATTAAGGTTTTCAACTCATTACCGCCCAACTCAAGTGTTTTAAAGCAAAGAATAACAAACAAAATCCACGCGATTCCAAGAGCGATGCTCCAACGAGTAATTAAAATTTTCAGTTTCAGACTAAATGAGTGTGAAGAAGCAGATGGTGGGCATTTACGCATAGTTGATTTTCATAAATAAAAATTCAAAAACTACTCTGTAATTTAACAGCAATTAAACAAGTTTAAATTCTGATATTTTATTATCAGATATCAAAAACGAAAAACATTTTGAGACACCCTTTAGATTGTATTCATCCACCTCATCAGCAGTTTATTTAGTAAGACACTGGGATAAAGTTAACTCATCGTGATCATTACTTATGGAGGGCCATGAATGTTCAGCAATTCTTAATTTAAAAATATTCAAAAAAAGGGAAATTTTTCTGGTGCTCCACGTAAAATTTTCCCAATCCTTCAGTCGGCATCGAGTTGAATGTTCGAAAGAAACTGGAGGATTGACAAAGGATACTGACCATACATTTTTTTGAATATTTTTAATATTCTCCACGAGCACACTATGCAATTTTTCAAGCATACCTGGTACCTCAATGGAACGGGCCACGAACGGTTTCACACAGTTGTGGCGTTACGAATCACCGGATGGCGTAAGCTATATTTAAATGCTGCTTTACATCCGACTTATCTGATGTAAAGGGTGTTACAATAAGAGCGCAATATTTGAATTGCGAGACATTTTGGATATCATGATTCAAGAATTGTGACAGGTCGATAAGAGACAGATAGAAGTTAATAAATATCGAGCGCTACACGATACAGCGATGCGTCATTATTGTTAAAGATTACTATCAAAATGGTGAAGGTTTGGTTGCTACAATTCGTAAAGTGCGTCCGATTTTCGGTAGAAATGCTTATGCTTATACAATCCAAATGACTCAACAACTTTTGCCAACAGACCATATACAGCGAAGAGAGTATCATCTCCCGTTTTGGTGACCCCAATTGACCGCCACGGATTTGAACCCTGTATCAACGAAACATGGCAACATTTATACAAAACTCTTATTAAAAACTTCACAGAAGAGTACGCGTGTGGCACCAAAGCCGTGGCGACCATTTACTGGATGTGTTATTCCATACAGAATGTCCAAATGTCCATATTATAAAGCAATAAATATTTCAATACTTTGTTACAGAAAAGCATGCTTTATTTAAAATTCATATCTTGCGCACTTATTGTAACACCCTTTATATGATCAGGACCCTTGTTTAATCTTATAATCCTGGATCAACAAGAGGACCCAAACCATACAAAATTCAGCCCCATATTGGAGTACAATATTATTTAAAGTAAGTAGGAGTCCAAGAAAAGATATCTGCAGGAACATTTCAACAAAGATTAGAACCAATATTCAATCTAATTGGGATCTGAGAGCCACAAACGGTAACAAATTGTAGACTCCCAATCCTCTCCAACAGATCTGACTGCGTAAAATAACATCGGCTAAGAATAGGTCACTGTCTGCTCTCTCACGGTCACTTGATGAATATGCCCCCAATGTACCACATATGCGATGTTCCAATCACAGTTAGACACATTCTCCGGGAGAGCCATAAACTAATGCGAATGCCCTCAGAGCCTTCCGTCGTCTTGGTGGGTGTCTGGAGGATATTCTGTCGGTAAATAATTTTGAACATCTGAAGAACTTCCTTCCCTTCCCTAAACATTTTCCACAAGATTTGACACTAATCTCGTACTTATCCCGACTAGTCATTAAACTCCTTATTAATTTCTATTTTATTTCTACACCGTCTTTTTCATATACAACCTTTGTTTATACTATTCACACGTCTTCCATGTTTCGTCTATATATGCATACTCCCGTTTTATTTATACAGCTATCTGTCATGTTTTGTTTATTCTCAGCGCGTTGGTCGACTCGAGTGTTCCGTATACACTCGTACCATTCTAATCAGTAGTCTTAAATGCATCATCCTACATAAATGGTTCTTGTATGTTCCCTAACATACTTCTAATGATAACGGTTGCGAAATGATGTTAGATGTCGGGTCGGCCTTACATCCAAATTATCTCTCTCTTGGTCAATCATTTAATCCTGGGTCAACCAGGAGGCCCCCATATATAATACAAAATCCAGCGCTATTTTGGAGTACAATCACAGGTAAAGTAAGTAGGAGCCCGAGGACTAGCTTAAAAAATGTTTAAAGTCTATGTTTATGTCAATTCTTTAGTTGCTTTCAAACGTTCAACTCGAGCCCGACTGATGACAGCCTAAAGTCAGAATCCGGTCTTGGGAGATGCTTGTTGGCGTTTGATAGCGAATGAAGAATTGAGCAAATTTTACTTGGAGCACGGGAAAAAAATTCCCTCGTTGTTTGAATATTTTTAATATTCTCCACTGTGCAATTTTTCATGCAATTCTTAATTATTTTTTTGTGAAATTTGCTGCCATGCTCAATACACAATGTAACATGCTCAATACATCTAAATCAACCGCAGATAATTTATAGTTTCGAAAGAACAACAATGTCACTAATGTCACAAATGCCATCAATGCTGTTTATTCTGATGCTCTGGATAGCAGAACATATCAGCGTTGGATAAAAAAAACTGTTAAGTTTAATAAGAATCTGTTGTTAGCTGAAAGTGAAGCTGATCCCAAACAAACCATCCAGCAATCAGCTACAAAGCTTAAAACTTCATGGTCCACAACAAAACAGCAGAGCACTTCTGTCCAGGTAAGGCAGACGGCCTTTTCTTCAACAAATTATTACTAGAGATGAAAGTGAAATCTATCCAGCAATCCACATAAGAAAAATCAATGATTAACACCAGGATAACCACCTTTGTCTATTCCAAAATCCTAATAAAGTGTTATTATTACTATGGTGGGATTTTACAGGAATTATTCACAAAGAGGTTCTGAATCCTAATGAAACAAGTGCTGAATATTATTGTGCTCAGCTTGATAGACTAAACATGGCTTTGATTGAAAAATATCGAAGAATGATTAATCGAACAGGTGTTATTCTTCAGCATGACAATGTAGGACCTCAAAGTGTCAGAATTACCCAAGAAAAAATCAAAGAGTTAAACTGGGAAGTATTTCCTCACCCACCTTATTCTTCTGACGCTACACCATCAGATTACCCCCATCAGATCTATGGAACGTTTTCTTCGAGGAAAAATAATTGTCCTGCTGTGATAGCTATAAAAAGTGCACTCGAAGAATATTTTACTTCAAAATTACCTTCATTTTACAAAAAGAGAATCGAAAGTTTGTCGAAGAAATGAGCCAATGACCAATAACGATCGAGATTAGTTATTAATTGTAGATTAAAACTGTATTAATTTTGAAACAAAGTACAATTTTGATTACAGCATCAAAAAATTACACTACTAATGGGTACCCTAATATATTAAGTTATAACATTGGGAACGAACAGGAGAGTTTTTAAATACCTCGTATTTTCAAAAAGAAAACCAATGGCAAAATGTCAAAAACAATATAAATTTCGTTTTAAAAATACCCCCACTATTGTTACATTTTAAGAATAATTATCTATAAGTAATAAATGGTATTTTTTATCCACTGTAATTGGCAATTTAGTAGTTGAAACAAGACCCTTCATAACTTAATTACATCGCAGATAAATAGTATTTTTCCGGTATATTTTTAGAAAAAACACCACAAGTTCCAAACTACACGATTCATATCCTCCCATCTAAGCTAATAACGTCTATAATTTATTAATTTTTTGAATTAGGCGTATACACGCAATAATACTCCTGCAACCTTTGTTGTTAAATAATGCAAGTAGGTGGTCGACCCCATAGACAACCGAGCAATATGCTCTATGTTCTAGTGTAATTATATTGTAGCATGTATAACGTTTCGTGTAGGTGAGCACACGTTCAGAAACTACGTAATAATAAAAAAAGACGACGTTACCACGCATGTGGTTTCATTTATTAAAGTTTCCTAGATTCTGGGTAAACGGTTGCAGAGTGAATGTCAATAAGGGGTGCGGTTTATAAAATAACCGAATGGTGAACAAAAAGTAAAGTAATTTTTATAAAATAACGTTTGCATATTTTTAAAATATAAATGAACTAAGACTTACGTCAAAAATTCCAATAGATTTGAAACAGTACATAAAAAATAAATACAAGGTGTAAACGACATAATTTTCGTAAATTTAACCAACGATTCTTCACATTATTTGAAAGTAAAAGGTTCCTTATAATAAGGGTTAAAAACGTTCTCGTGAACAAAAAATGCAAAATTATTAAACCATCAATTGAAAAAATATAATAACAATTAACATGTTCAGCAAATATGTATAAACGCATATTTCACAAATAAATTGGTTATATAATTAACTGTATTTTTAAATACAGGTAGAATGACTAGACGAACTGTGTCTCGTTCGATTACTGGAGGAAAAATTCATCCACATTTTGAGACCGGTTTTGTTCTTTAAGAACTCATCAGTTAAGCTCGGATACTTTTCTCTTCAAGTAATATAAACTAGATAAACTCTTCTATTGGTACCTTTGGTGTGAAACACTAAATCGAAGAGATTTACCACTAAACACCAAATCACTTTTTTTAACATCTCGATGCACGTTTCGCTAACTATGTTAGCATCATCAGGAGATGATTTAATCTAATTCTAAAACTAAACTATGTTCTATTTATATGAAAACCCTACCTAATGAAGCGTGTAAAAATCATGAACCGTGAAGTTTACTAAGTCTTACATTAATAATTGAAAAAGTTGACTGATTTTATTAAATTTTTTTATTTGACTGCTTTCATATGCAGCTAAAGCCCTATTGTTATTAATATTTATAACTAGTCTTAAATTGCTAATATCTATATTGAGGTCATATTCGATTGCATGTTGGGCAACACAAGATTTTTCATTTCTCCCATATCTAATGTGGGCAATATGTGTTTTATATCTTGTCAATATGGATCTTTTTGCTTGCCCAATACAGACTTGACAACTAATTTCGTAAATCCCCGACTTTTCATGTTGATCTACTGTATCCTTTGGCTAACCCAGGATTTCTCTTAATTTATTATATGGTTTGTACACAACCTTAATGTCCACTTTTTTCAAAATTTTGTCTAGCCCTCTTGTTAATTGGGCATCAAATGGTATTACCATGAATTTGTTTGTATTCTCAGCCTTTTGAAAATTCGAAGATTCTTTCAATAATTTTCTGAACTTATATTTTCTCATTAATTTATCTACAATGTTCTTATTATAACCATTCACTTCAGATACCTTCCTAATTAATTTTAATTCTTTATAATTATCAGTTCAGTTATAATTATCTTTATTTAAAGGAAAATTAATTAATCTATTTATCATACAATTTAAATGATTTGATTTGAATCGTTAGGAATGTATCTCGAAGTGGTGGCGCTTTTTCTAAAAATATCAAAATATAACCAATTTTTATTATTTCTACTGACTAAAACATCCAGAAATGACAAACTATCGTTGTTTTCGAGTTCATGTGTGAGTATTATATTTTGAGATTTACTATTTAAGTCCTTAATAAAATCACCTAAGTTTTCATTTTTAAAATCGAAAATGGTAAAAACGTCATCCATATATCTTAACCATACCTTCGGAAAGTAAATGAATTCATCTTTTGCCTCGGTTTCAAATGTACTCATGAATAAGTTTGCTAAGAACGGTGGCAGAGGATTGCCCATTGCCGTTCCTGCTTGTTGTTCGTAAAACCTGTCATTAAGCTGAAAACAATTTTGCTTCATACATAATCTTTTTAAGGAGATGTACTCAGAAACAAGCTTGTTATTAAAACCGTTCAAGTCGAGTAACTCCCTCAGGTATTTCAAGGTATGTGGAATCGGGACACTCAGACACAACGATGAAACGTCACAGGAAACCTCACCTTCCTGTAGATGTGTGTTTTTGACTTGGTGTTTAGTGGTAAATCTCTTCGAGTTTACTCTAGACTAGACTAAGACGTCCCTAAAAATCACTGACACCCCGGACGCACTTGGCACCTTTCGGAAATAGTCGGTGAATAACCGTTGAATTATTTGAATATTCAAAGGTTGAATTTGATTTGCAACAGATTGTCGTTGTTTCATAAGACATTTTCCTTAGGGCTATCTTAAAAACTAGGCTGATAAAATGGAAATGGATCGCTGCGATAGCAAGCTATCGATATTGTGATCTATTCATTTTTTATCTATTTTGTGAAACATATCAAGTATGTAGTCAATTCTGCAATTTGGAGTTATCCAGTGTTTCAACACTGAAGACACTTAAAAATATTTACAACCAACAGCAGGATTCGCGTGCTAAGAAACCATATATTATTGGCCCACTGTGTTTTGAAAATCAGGTAGTCCGTGAAACTTATAATAAACTAGAGATACATTTGGCAATAAACCACAGCATAAAATTAAAAATGCCATCACATACCTTTGCTAGCCGAGAAAGCTATGAACAATGGTTTGCAGAGCAGAAATTTGAGAACACCTATGCATGTGTCAGGACAAATAAATATAGCGATTATGTGGAAAAATCCTATGCATGCAATCGTAGTAATTTAATTGGTAAAATGTTAAATGCCGACCAATATTTTCTTATTTTACAATATACAGGGTGTCCGCTAATTAATATTACACAGCAAAACTGCAGATTTCTTGGGTAAAAATATTGCGATTTAACCCAACTTACCTTAGTCCAAAAGTTAATAGCAATCAAGATACAGGGTGTTCAAGTTATAATTTTATTTTCAATTTTCATCAATAAATTTCTTAAATAGTATCTTTCTTGAACGAAATTTAGTAGTGCGAGATGTGTTAAAATAAAATGTTTAATTGTCTCGAAAATTTTCATGTATATTGTAGAGGGCGCTGTCTGCGACACTTTTCTACGTTTGAAAGCTCACAACTTTTTTGCGCCTTAGTGTATTCGCATTTTTAATGAAAATATTATTTTGTTCTCCCTT
The DNA here is from genome assembly GCA_031761425.1 of Cosmopolites sordidus. NCBI lineage: Eukaryota > Metazoa > Arthropoda > Insecta > Coleoptera > Curculionidae > Cosmopolites > Cosmopolites sordidus. The sequence continues at coordinate 104,768 of JARFXV010000283.1, forward strand.
TTTACGTAAAAAAGGTATACCTTGCAAATGTCGCTCCGAGTTACCGTTTTCTAGATATTTGCGTCTAAATTGTTCATTGCATCTTTCCCTCACATTTTATTCAGACTTGGAACTGGTTCAATTTCTACTATTAAAAGCAAAAACTTGGAGCGTGTTTAAAGGCCAGCGGGCTGCACTAACAACATCAAAACAAGAACACAATATTAAATATTGACAAGTAATGCAAAAAACTCAAAGAGTTAATAAACGTTAGTTTACCACTAAACACCGAATCACTTTTTTAAAGTTCTTGACGCAAGTTTCGCTAACCATGTTAGCATCATCAAGAGATGATTTAATTAATTTAATACTGGTTAAAAATGAAAATAGTAATGGGGCTTTGGATTCATATGAAAGAATTCAAACAGAAAAATGCAAGAAAATCATGAACTGGGATAAAGGACCTATTCCATCAACCCTATTCAAATTTTTCAATTATTAATATAAAAGTCAGTAGACTTCACGGTTCATTTTTTCTTTCCTTTGTTCTCCATTTCTCTTTTTACCTTTTTTTTGTATCCTTATTTTTACAGGTAGTAGGTTTGGTTTGGTAATTAGAGTTTCATATAAATAGAAGATAATTTAGTTTTGGAATTAGATTAAATCATTTCCTGACGATGCTAACATGGTTAGCGAAACGTGCGCCGAGAACTTTAAAAAAAGTGATTCGGTTTTTAGTGGTAAATCTCTTTGAATTTAGTGTTTTACAGCGAAGGTTCCAAGAGAAAAATTCAAAATCATGCAAAATCATGATCAATGCAAAAGTTTGATAGTAACTAAATTTATAGAGCGTCTTGATGTATTTGTTTTTACAACAATTTAAACGCAGATATCTAGAAAACGGTGTCTCGTAGAGACATTTGCAAGGTATATCTTATTTACGTAAAAAAGGTGGACAAAATAATATTTTCATTAAAAATGCTAATATACTAAGGCGCAAAAAAGTTGTAACCTTTCAAACGTAGAAAAGTGTCACAGACAGTGTCCTCTACAATATACATTTTCATACAACATTTTCCATTTAAATTTCTTATCTTAAAAAACCTGCCACTGCCAAATTTCGTTCAAGAAAGATACTTTTTAAGAAATTTATTGACGAAAATTGAAAATAAAATTATAACTTTAACACCCTGTATCTTGGTTACTATTAACTTTTGGATTAAGGTAAGTTGGGTTAAATCACAATATTTTTACCCAAAAAATCTGCAGTTTTGCTGTGTACCATTAATGGCATACCCGGTATATCTATTATCTTTAGAGTTTAACAGCAAATTCTCTAAGCGGATGGAGACAGCTGGTGGTTCGATAAAAATGTACGGAGTATGCCAATATTGTATAAATATAAAAGATCCGGTAAACAGGTTTATTATTTTATTAATATAATTATGTATATTAGATATGTACTGGAATAATAATAATAATAGGGGAGACTACTATAAAATTATGGAATTATGGAAAATCACATGTAGGCCATACAGAGAAGATTAAAAGCTAGCATAAGAAATTAGATAGTGGTGTAACCATAGACAGAATTATCTCCGATGCCAGAAAAGTAACATCCGAGAAATTGCAAAGATTAAATGTTAAATGGGAAAGATGTATATTTAATGAAAATGAGACAAAAATAGTATGATTGCTGCAGCTGTAAAAGTAAATGTATGGAATGCCAAAGGAAAAAATTACTCCTTTTGCAAGCAACAAGGTTTGTTGTAATATTACAAAAAAATGATGAAAATTAAATTACTCTATTGTATTACCAATTTCATAATAATATAGTTTAATAATTTTATAAGGAATGTATTTTATATACAAACAAAAAAATAAAAAATAATATCCCTTTATAATAACTCTATCCCCTAATATTTTTTTATCTTAGGTAGAATCATCTAGTATTGCATGTAAATTTTTTTTGTCTAGGATTTATGAATGACAATATGGAATGTAAATGAATACTAATTAAAATATGTATGGATGTATAATGTGTTTCATTTTCGATGAATTTTCTTAGAATCCACTAGTTAGTTACATCCAAAATGGAACTCACTGTACATAGTACGTTATAGAGATTTTTTGGAGAAAAAAATTAGCCAAGAAATATCTTCTTACAGGGTTCTAATCGAAACTGCAGATTTATAAAAAAAAATTAAATAAAGGACTTTAATAGTATATGTTTTTCATCTAATGAAATATCTATGTTGTATAGAACCATATATTTTTCCTGACCTAACTATACCAACTCGTTTATCAACGAATTATTTTTAAGGCCCCCGAAACACACAATCTAATATTGTAAGAATAATTTTCAAATTGTTTCTGTTATAAAAAGTAGCAAAACGACATAAAAACATAGAGAAATAGTTTAAAACATAAATTGGCTTTTTCAAGTCTTGCCATTGAAATGTGATGTTAGATCTATGTATCTGTCAATCTATGTACCGACCATTTCCGAAAGGTACTGAATGCTTCCGGGGTCCCGTCATTTTTAGCGACGCCTACCTACGCGACCCTCGGGTTTCTACTTATTTTTCCTGAGATTATACCCCGAAACTGGGCTAGATTTTGTGCGGTTTGGAGGCTTTTTTTTTATTTCGCCTTTTATGGAAAGGGGGATCGAAGTACTCGACTTCTTCAGCCAGGTTTTTTAGTTAGCCCGGAGGCTCCTACTAATTTCTAATGAGATTTCGACCCTGACGTGGGCACTTTTAGGTTTCTGGGGGTCTCTAGGTGACCCTTGAAGAAGTAATCGAACCAGACCCAGTTGTATTTAATTCCGAAAATCGGGCAATATAGGTGAACGTTATAAGGTAACGCCATCTAGCGGTCGAAGTGCTATTGACGTATTCCGACAGGCGGTAACCTTTGCGGGCTAAGTTTAAATAAAATCGAAGCAAAGTTCAATCCATTTGATCATACTAATTATTAATATATAATAACTAACTGTATTTTTAAATACAGGTAGTACGATTACACGAACTGTGACTCGCTTGATTACTAGGAGAAAAAATTCATCCACGCGAGCTTAACTGATCAGCTAATAAAGAACGAAACCGGTCTTAAAATGTGGATGAATTTTTCCTCCTAGTAATCGAACGAGACACGGTTCGTCTAGTCGTACTACCTATATTTAAAAATACAGTTAATTATCATACTTTACATTAATAATTAGTACGATCAAGTAGACAGAACTTTTCTCTTTTATTTAACTTAGTCCGCAAGCTTTGTCTCGTGTGATATTCGCATACAGAATCCATTTTTCGTTTTAAATGTTTACTACTATTTTGAATTCAGACGACGTTGACACATTATCATAGGCTGATGTGTGATTCATAAGTTTTCTGATTGATTCTTAAGTTTAAAAAATTGTTTTAAAGAATTTGCATTAATTAATTTATAGTTAATTCAGTAAATAATAACCAATTAATAAAAGAGAAGCAAAGTTCTGTCTACTTGATCGTACTAATTATCAATATATGATAGTTAACTGTATTTTCAAAAAAAATATTATATATATATATATATATATATATATATATATATATATATATATATATATATATATATATATATATATTATATGTATTTTCCTGACCGTTTTTAATATTTTAATTTTTTCGTTATTTTTTGGGATTTTCGGTCAATTATTAATAAATTATTATTTTTTACGTTACGTTACGTGTTAACGTTTCGGTTTATCCTCAGAACAATTCTACAATATATATATATATATATATATATATATATATATATATATATATATATATATATATATATATATATATATATATATATATATATATATATATATATATATATATATATATATATATATATATATATATATATATATATATATATATATATCTGTATATATAAAAATTTCGTGTCACGTTTGTCCGCGATGAACTCATAAACTACTGAACCGATTTTAATGAAATTTTGCATACTGTGTGCAGTTTGGTCCAACTTGAGAAATACAAGAGTTATAATTATCTGTGAGTTCCACAAGTTTCTAACAGAGGGCGGTAAAAGGTAGTTTATCGACATAACGCTTCAACTGTTTAGTGTCCGGATTGGGTAAGTATTCAATAGATGGCGCTGTGTTAAAGGTCCAATCGTTTCATTTATGCTATAATTCATTTTACGTCACACGTGTACTCAAAATTTACATACGACATTACCTTGGTTTTTCAATTTTTGGTGCATTATTTTTTCATTTAATTTCAGTTCTCTGTATCATTTTGTTCCTTATTATTTTTAATTAAAAAATAATAACTTTTTTTTAATTTTGTACATAATTTAATTTCATCTTTTAATTTTTTTATAGAAAATGTGCAAATAATACTCAATTTTATTCCCATTTTTTATGTAAAGGATAATAATATTTATTTAAAATACTAATAATGTAATCAAAATTTAGGGTATTCAGACAAAAAATGAATTAATTGAGAGTGTCAATACAAACGGACATACAAAATAATGACTTGGATCATAACTGGCTCAGTAATCGGGCTATTTTGACAGCCAAAAATGTTAATGTTGGCAGAATTAACTTCTAGATACAACAGTTGTTGCCAGGTAATCTGATGTCTTTTAAATCAATCGACACTGTTGTTGATGAAAACGAAAGTGTAAATTTTCCAATTGAATTTTTAAATTGTGTGGATCTGTCCGGAATGCCACTAAAGAATCTTCGGTTGAAGATTGGTTCACCTATTATTCTTCTGCGTAATTTTAATCCACCTCGATAATACAACGGTACACGTTTGGTCATCAAAAAGATCATCAGAAATATTCTTGAATCAACCATGTTGACTGGAAAATTTAAAGAAAAGTGGTCCTGTTGTCACGTATTCCAATGATACCATCAGAATCTGCGATATTATTCAAAATGATTCAGTTTCCAATTCGTTTAGCTTTCACCATGACCATAAATAAGCCTTAAGGCCAAACAATGTCCATTTGCGGCTTAGACTTGGAAAATCCATGTTTTTCCTATGGGCCACTATATGTTGGATGCTCACGTGTGGGAAAACCATCGAATATATTTGTGTAAGCAAGAGACAGGTTAACCAAGAAAATATTGTGCACCGATTAGCGTTGAATTAAATTAAAACTGAAAATGTTTATAATTCAAAATGATAAATATAATTATTAAAAATAATGAATAACCTACGCTACCTACATCATTTATAAAATCAATTGTTACATGTTATCAACTAAGAACTTTGTAAATTACTTATTTATAGCAAAACATACTTGAATATGATATGTATAAAATATAAAATTCAAAATGTTGATTTGGGCTTAATATCAACTCTACGAAAATGTTTATCAATCGCTTCCAAATTATGACCTAAGGTTCAAATCTCAATCCCGTGGGTTTTTACATCGGCTACAATGTTTTCGTCTTTATTCGTTCGTAAATAATAATTTGACATTATTGAATAGTTTACTACAATATAGGTCAACGTATAACTTACCCACAGCAACGCGTGGCCGGGTCTTCATATATATATATATATGTATATATATATATATATATATATATATATATATATATATATATATATATATATATATATATATATATATATATATATATATCATCATCAGCCCGCATCGATCCACTGCAGGATGAAGGCCTCTTCAGCATGCTTCCAACCTTCACGGTCCTGGGCTTTCCTCTGCCACTCGGGTCCAATATACTTAACGATGTCATCAATCCATCGTGCTTTCGGTCTTCTTCGCGGACGTTTGCGATCAAGCGGTATCCACTCCAGGATTGCCTTGGTCCACCTGTCGTCCCATCGTCTCGCTACATGGCCTGCCCATCTCCATTTCAACTGTTTTACTCTTCCAATGATGTCACAGACTTTTGTTTGTTCCCTGATCCATGGGCAGGACTTTCTGTCTCGTCTTGTAATGCCAAGCATACATCTTTCCATTCCCCTCTGTGCCACCCGAAGTTTTTGAATTGATTGCGATGTGAGTGTCCAGGTTTCACTTCCGTATGTCATAACGGGTAGAACGCACTGATCGAATACTTTTCTTTTCAGGCAAAGTGGGAGTCTGCTCTTAAACACTATGTTGAGCCTACCAAATGCCTGCCAGCCACATTTAACACGCCGTTCCACCTCCCGGGCGGTATTCCCCTCCATGGAAATCCTCTGCCCAAGATATATAAAGCTGTCAACAATCTCCAAATCCCTTCCTAGAACTGAAATTCTTCTGTCCTGAGCGAAGTTATTGAACATAACCTGACTCTTTTTCAGGTTTATTTTCAAGCCAAATGGTTCGCCAGCCCTTTGCAGTTCTTGTATGCGTCTTTGCAGCTCCTCTGGGTCTTGTGAAATGAGAATAATATCATCTGCAAATCTAAGATGGTTTAAGTTTGCACCATTGATCTTTACACCATCCTGCCCCCAATCCAGTTTACGGAATACCTCTTCAAGGCCAGCCGAGAAAAGAATAGGCGATATTGCGTCACCCTGCCGTACACCTCGTTCAATATTAATTCCCACTTCAAGATCATCAAGGTGAATTGTGGCTGTGGCTCCATCATATATCGATCCTAATAGGTTTACATAGGCTCTCTCTACACCTTGGCTAAGCAGTGCATCCATTATCGCATGCTTTGAGATGGAATCAAATGCTTTTTCGTAGTCGATAAAAGCCAAGCACAGTGGCATGGTGTATTCGTTGTGCCTTTCTATGACCTGCTGTACAACCTGGATGTGATCCATTGTACTGAATCCACTTCTGAATCCTGCTTGTTCTCTTGGTTGTGCGTCATTCAGTTTTTTTAATATTCTTTTAGAAATGATCTTAGTGAAAACTTTGTACATCACTGATAGGAGGCTTATTGGACGGTAGTTCTTTAAATCTTCCTGTGCTCCTTTTTTATGTAAAAGGATCACTTCTGCATTTTTCCATAAGTCCGGTACTTTTTGTTCTTTGAGGCATTTTGAGTATAATTTTGCCAGTGTTTTATGTAACGTCCGACCACCAGCTTTTAGCATTTCGACAGTTACACTATCCTTTCCTGGAGCCTTGCCGTTCTTCATCAATTCTATAGCATTTGTTACTTCCTCCACTAGGATATCTGGTATTATATATTGTTCTTCCGTGGGTATTGCTGTCCCTGACTGGCTCTGATCTTCATATAACTGGGAATAAAACCTTCTGACAATCTCTAACATTTGGGTACGCGTCCTGCACACTGTGCCATCCTCACGCTTTAAAGCATATATTTGCGTTCTTTTGTTTCTCAGCTTCTGTTTAGCTTTGTTAATTCCTTTGTTTTCTTCCAGGGTTTTTTGCACTAGCTGCATATTGAATCGGCGCGTGTCCTCTCTGATACGTTTTCTTATAGTTTTGCAGAGCTCAGTGTACTCGACCCTGCCAAAAGGACTGCCTGCATTTCTCATTGCTCGCCGTTTCTTCATTAAATCAATGGTCTCACTGGAGATTTTTGTTTGTTTGAGACATTTTTCCTCTGGTGCTATTGAAGCAGCCGTTTGAAGTACATTGTTGGCGATTTCTTCATATTGAACTGATATTTCCACGTCCTCTGGATCTTGTAACGCAGCAAACCGGTTTGATAAAGCAATCTCAAAATCGCTTCCTCTCTCCAGCAGTTTTCCAGAATCCACCTTGCCCTTCTTTGATCTTACCATTCTTTCGCGCTCTTTTCGACAGTCAATCCGAACCCTTGCTCGTACCATTCGGTGGTCACCTCCAACATTAAAATTGTTAAGGACAGTACAATTGGTAAATATTGTTTTATCGTTGGTCATGATGTAGTCAATTTCGCTTGTGAGCCCAGATGGACTTTTCCATGTCCATTTTCTGCTGATATTTTTCTTATAGAATGAATTCATAATATATAGTTCTTGTCCTTCAGCAAAATCAACTAATCTGTCACCTCTATTGTCTCGCTCACCAGTTCCATATGGGCCAGTTGCATTTTCGTCTTTTCTTGTTGTTCCAATTCTGGCATTAAAATCACCCATCAGGATTTTGTACCTACATTTCTCCTTGTATAAAAGCTGGGCCACATCATCATAAAATTCCTCAATTTCCTCATCTTTATGGCTTATAGTTGGTGCATAAGCTTGGACGATTTGAAGCCCAAACTTTTTATTCAGCTGAATGACGCATTGGGCTAATCGGTCGGATGTACTTTCAAATTTTACCACACTGTCCTTCAGCTTTCGATTGATGAGGAATCCAATTCCGCTACATCGGCCATTTTCCGTACCTCGAGTGTAGAGTACGTGTCCAGTTGGTTCCAGTTTGATTAACTCTTCACCCTTCCTTCGTGTTTCACAGAGCCCAATAATATCCCAATGTATGTTGTCAAGTTCGATTAACAGTTCTTGCAATCGGGCCTCTGTTTTCATAGTCCGTATATTTAACGTTGCAATGTCAAAAGTCCAATGGCAGCCTGATCTAACCCGGTGATTCTTAGCACCCTCTGCCTTGGGGCAGGTCTTCCCGCTGCCGTAGGTAGTTGCCCCTTGGCCTCCGGGGAATGAGGGCCGTGTTTGAGGTTGTACTGTCATATTTCAACATATTGAAATACCATGCTGAAGGTATGGACCGTAATCTGCCACGCTGGTCCAATATATATATATATATATATATATATATATATATATATATATATATATATATATATATATATATATATATATATATATATATATATATATATATATATATATTACAAATTTGTTACCTTTAAATTTTTCGTTTTTTTATTATAACTTAACAATCGCCAAAAATCTAATTTGGCCTTTTCAAGTGTTGTCCGCTTCGACTGAAGAGTCCAACTGTTCAGTCTCCCTCAGTTGGTCTTCAGTTGGGCAACACTTGAAAATGCCAAATGACATTTTGGGGAACCGCATAGATTGATAATAACGAAATCAATTTGTTACTTTTTATAAATAATAATAATTTATTAATTATTAATAATTATAAAGTTTGTTTCAGCATAAATAAAAATTGTGAATTTCTGTAACTATTTCCAGTTTTAGGAAAACAAAAAAAAATCATCATTTTTTAACTTTTAGTATCGCTTGTGCTTCCTTAAAACCAAATGTTGACATAAGTTATGGAAAATGTGTTAAAAAGGGCATACAGTTGCATTACTGCTAATGCTAATTATTAAATATTAGAACACCAGCCTTGAAAAGGTCGATACCCCTTAAAACAAATGCGATAAATAATGTCCAACATTATCACTATGTTTGGAATAAAATATTGTATAATGCTTTCAGTTCTCATATAATAAAATTAACATATATCGAGTTGGGTAATAATTAATGTAACCAAAATCCAAAATGACTCTAATTATATACATAACTAGCGAAAATATGTTCCTCTTTAATCGTCCCAACAGACAATTTAATGATCCGATTCGAGGACATCGACAATTTATAGCCTAGACTATCAAGTTTTAAGAGAAGAAACCATTCTGGTTTTTATATATCCACAATTTACATTTAATTGGTGTTTTATTTATTAATTGATAGAACAGCATCATATATGCAAAGCAAACATTAAAGGAGGGTCACTCCAGACAGTGACACGATACGAAGGTTACTATTTATGTATTTGGAATTGGTACCAATGGTTTGCTAGGCATCATCTGACATATACATCGTTTTTACAAAGTTTGACATTGTTGACTGTATAGGTGTACGGATACAGAATCTTAGTGACTTGAACATTTTATCTCAGTCAAAAAATGGAATTAACTAGTGAGCATTTTCGTGCGATGTACTACCTATTACTTTCGACGTGGATTATCTCAACAACAGTGCATCGATCAACTCACTTCTACTTTTGGCGAAGAAGCACCATCTAAAACCACTGTATATCACAAGTTTAGTGAATTCAATCGTAGCCCTCACGAACGAATTTAAAGAAGGTCGTCCAAAATCGGTTGTTGTGCAAACAGCGATACTGTGCACGAACTGATACAGCAAGATCGTTATGTGACATTCCGTGAGATTGAGGCATCCTGGGCATTAGTATGACAAGCATACACAAGATTTTAGATAAACATTTAACCCTGAATAAAATTTGTGCGCGTTAGATTCCACATAATTGGGCAATCGCTCAATAAAAGGCTCTTGTCGATTGGTGCAAACAAATGCTCAAAAAATACAATCATGGTGCGTCAAAATCCGTGTATAACATCTACACAGCTGACGAATCTTGGATCTATGCGTATGGCCCAAAAGTAAACAGCAGTCGACTGTATTGGTTTTTCAAAATGAGTCAAACCTAATAAAAGTAGTTCGCGCAAGAAGCACTACAGTGCCAGCAGAGAATCGTAGAACAGTCAATTCTGAATGGTACATAACCATTTGTTTGTCAGAAGTCTTTGAAGAAATAAGAAAAAACGACCGCGCAGAATCATTCTTCACCATGACAACGCGAGCTCTTACACCGAACAATTCAATATTTGACCGGTCAAAACATCGAGTTGATGGATCACTACTGTGTGCTGTCCTGATTTAGCACCCAATGATTTTTTTTGTTCCCGTCCGTGAAAAATAAACTACAACGATTTTTGATGTCAGAAGAAGCGGTTGATGCGTTCAAAATGCATGTTTTGGAGATACCTCAATCGGAATGGAAAAAGTGCTATGAAAATTGGTTGAAACGTATGCAAAAATGTATCGATCATTCCGGAGAATATTTTGAAAAGCAATAAAACCATTTTCAATGATAAATATTTTTTTGATTTATTATTCCAGATACATAAATAGCAGCTCTCGTATAAAGTAGACTATAAAATTTCTTAAACTAGTCATCTTCTGCTTCGAAGAATATTGCATGGCAAAAGTTAAATATAAATGACAATTACCAAATAGTTTGACAGAAGAGAAATTGTGCAATATTTAAATCCCGTAACTCTCTTTAAAAAACCCTTTAGAGTGTTGGAAAAATATATTTAAAAGTATTAGAGTGGGTAGTGTGAGAGTCTTAAGGATAGCCATAAAACACAGGAAGCCAAATCTCGCGAATGTGAGGGGCGACGGAATAGTACAACACTTTTACTTTAAATATACAATAGATTTAGGAATGACAATGACAAAAAACATATAATTATAAAATAAATCATTTCAAAAGGTCCCGTGTCACTTCTCATCAATATCAGCTATGAATGCACAATCAATGCTGAGAATTGGCCTGTTCTAAAAGTTCACTCCTCTTTTGCGCTTTGTCGTTTAAATTATTCACGTCTAGTTTCTTCGTCTTCTATTTGATATTTAAGTCTACTCCGGGCATTGATCTTCATCTGGACACCGACTGGTGTTTGATAAAAAATATGTTAGGTTGTTCTTAATCCAGTATCTCGATATGCCCTACCCATCTCAATGTTTATTTTTACATCACCCTTCAGTTCCTAGTATTTTTTAAAATATAATGAGTCTCTCATATTGAGCGGTTTTTTAAAATTCTTGAATAAAACACATATGGCGTTGTGAATTTTCCTAAAATTAATTATTAACTATTAATTCCTAAAATTAATTATTAATTATAAAAATGGAGTCGTACATAATACAACAACGCGTTAAAATTGTTGAATTATTTTATGAAAATGGGCGTTTAGTGAAATGTTTTAAAAAAAAAATGATATTTACGGTTTGCACACATAAGGTTCCAATAACACAGGAATTAAAACTACTAGATCATTCAAAACGTCGTCCATTTAGAAGTTATACCGAAATTTACTTTCGTCCCTTTTCCGAAAAGACGACTTAAAAGATCCGAAAAGATCTTAGTCATTGTTCTAGAGTAAACTTGAAGAGACTTACCACTAAACACCAAATCACTTTTTTTCAACTGCTCGACGCACGTTTCGCTAACCATGTTAGCATCATCAGGAGATGATTTAATCTAAAAATTAAATCATCTCCTGATAATCTAAAGATTAAATCATTTCCTGATGATGCTAACATGGTTAGCGAAACGTGCATCGAAAAATTAAAAAAAAAGTGACTTGGTGTTTAGTGGTACATCTATTCAAGTTTAGTGTTTCACACCAAAGATTCCAATAGAAAAATTGTTATTCTTTGCTTTAAAACATTTAAGTTGGGTGGTAATGGGTTGAAAATCTTACTTTTTAAGTAGTCCCATATGAAAAAATCAGCAGGTGTTAAATCTGGATTCTTCGGTGACCAGTTGATGTCCCCTCGGCGACTAATCACTCTTTTAGATAATAAATCATGCAGAGCTGCTAAAGAATCATTCGTGACATGGGAAGCTCTTGTCTCTCATCTTGTTGGAAAAATTTGTTGCGGTGGAACCCAATCGAGTTTTGCATTTCTGTAGCCAAAAAAGTCCGGATCATATGGCAATAACAATCGGAATTAACAGTCTGAGGGCGGCCACGGTTGTCCTCAAAAAACTGGGGGCCAACAATTCCTTCGCTTGATATGAAAGCCCAAACAACCTTAGTCCTGGTTTCTAGTGCAGTTCCAGGGGATTGTCGGGAGCCCAATATCTGCAATTTTGTTTATTCACGTGGCTTTTAATGTGCAAATTCGATTCATGAGAAAACCATATGTTATTAAAGCTTCTAAAATGATTTGTCATTGTAGTGCAGAATTGGATTCGTTTAGCTGGATCATCAAGCTTCATCTCTCGCACAATAACAATTTTGTAGGGATGGAAATGAAAATCTTTGCGAATAATGCGATGAATCGTCGACCAGAAGAACCTTTACATCCTCATCCAGTAACAGTATGTGGTGAGCATTGTGGGCTAAAGGAATTATAGGGTCATTTTTTCATGAAAATGCTGAGGGTAAATGTTAATGACGAACGCTACCGCAATATGTGAAGACATTTTTTATGGCTCTAATGGGATTATATGTACATTTACAGTATGTTCTTTCAAAACATGATGGCGCCACGTATCATACAGCGAGCGAAACTTTGGATTTGTTACAGACACGTCTTCTTAGCCACGTCATTTCTCGTAATGATGATGTTCAGTGGCTTGCGAGATCATGCGATCTAACCCCTTTGACTTTTTCCGTGGGGCTTTCTAAAGGACAAAGTCTATTCTAACAGTCTGCAGACGATTAATGACCTAAAGTAAAACATGAGTAAAACTAAAGTTATTGGTGAAATTGATCGATAATTATGTCAAATTGTTACTGATTACACAAGTCTACAAAAAAAATGTTGCCCTTGTTATCTCTGAGAATTTTCGTACTTTAGAATACACAATTTAAGAATTAAATCAAAAGTATATAAAATTGTATTGTAAAAAAGTATATAAAATATATCTAGAAGTCGTAATACTATTAAATTTTTAACCCTAGTCACAAGTTAGAACTGTCCACATGACCTTACTTTTCCTAATGTCCCCCGCCCCATGTAACAGGCCTAAGTATTCAGTTTTTTAACAAGGTTGATAAACGCACAACGTGCATTTTGGTAAATTACTGACGCATTACGTTTAAAATTTAATTTATATTTTGTTTATTGGTCTTTATAATACAAATTGGAAATAGAATGAGTACCTCGCGAAGAAAATGCTGATATCAACCTGATGTATTTTGCCACATCTGTGGTGTGTATGCAACAGTAAAACAGAGACGAAATATCACCGACTTCGTGAAGGAGGTTTATACCGGTTATTTCGGACTCCAAATTGAAAAACAGGATAGGTCATAAGAAAGGAGAATGCTCAGGGTTAAATTTTGGTATTTCTATGATCTGGAGGGGAAAATAACTTCGATAAATGCTACTTTTGCGTAGTAGACGTCAAAGACTTCAATCGGCATAAAAAATTATAATATCCAGATTTAGAATCTGTAACATGCTCTGTTTTTCACAACGATTTTTACTGTCTATACCTCACAGCTGAAGCGTATGCCGTCAGAAGCAACAGAGTATTTCGACACGCATTGTTCCATACAATCTATAAGTACAAGTGGAAGTGAATATGGAGGAGACTCGTCAACGCCACAGTTGTTTTCTGAAAATGAACTCAACGATTTAATACGAGATCTGAGTTTATCAAAATAGGCTTCGGAACTAGAACTATTAGCCTAAAATAGATTAAGCAAAGACTAAAGCAAAATAATTTATTGCAGCCAGAAGTGTTAATAACAGGGAAAAAATATTTTACCGTATTTTAGTGAGAACGAACAGCTTGTCGATTGTAACAACATTGCAAAGTTACTTCTAGATATGGATTTATCTGAATATAAACCTACTAATTGGTGGCTCTTTACAGATAGCTCGAAAAAAACTTTAAAATATGTTTTATTGGACAATGGAAACCGATATGCATCTATCCCAATTGCCCATTCAACTAAACTCAAAGAAGAATACGATAATATTAGATTAGTTCTTGAAAAAATCATTACCATCAATGATGAGTTTTTGTGGAGTTAAAAATGGTAAATTTCTTACTTTGTCAGCAAAGTGGATATACAAAATACCCTTGCTTCATTTGTCTCTGTGACAGCCGAGCAAAACAAAATCACTGGGAACAAAAGTTGTAGCTTTTGAGAGAATTCTTAACTGTAGCTAATGTGGTAAATAAACCATTACTGAATAGGAATAAAATTATACTTTTGCCACACCACATTAAGCTGAGTATCATGAAACAGTTTGTTAAAGCATAAGAACGAAAAACGTTTTGAATACATTTGCAGAACATTTCCTAAGCTAAGTACGGAAAAGCTGGAATTTTTGACGGCCCTCAAATTTAAATATTAGTTAAAAATGCGAACATTATAAAACTCATGACTGCTGCGAAAGCTGAAGACTGGAAAAGTAATTTTCTTGGTAACCATAGAGCCTTCAAATTATGCAGATATTGCCAAAACGATGTTAGAAAGCTTAAGGGTTTTAGAAGTAAATATAAGCATAAAAATGCATTATTATACCGATAAGCTGACCGATAAGCTGAGACATTTTAGTAAGGAGCGGGAACAGGGCTTTCACTATGATATAAAAGTCATGGAGGAGAGATATCAGAGCAGATGGCATCAACATGTGATTACTGTTGGTCTCTACCAAGAGATTGTTCTCAAAAATCCCATAAGAGGAAGTCTTTTAAGAGTTATAAAAGATGTTCTGAGGTGTAATACTTTTCCCCTTTCTTTATTTTTATTACCTTTTTTTACTTTTATATAATTAAAATAAATGTTTTAATAGAATAATTAAGAGATTTTTAATAAACTATGCATATTAAAAACAACAATTTAAATATATCTCATACATACCTACTGCGTGTAACACGAAAATGGCGATTATTTAAAAAACTAGAGCCAATTTCGGCAAACCATTTGTAGTTCCGTAATTGTCTGTATAAAATCATTCTAGAATCACTCCCCTATCAAGGGCAACAAAGTCACAACAGTGTAATTTTACGCAAAAAATGACAATCTGTAGAAACAGTCGAGCGAGATCTTTGGAGAGGGGAATATTATTTTTAAAGCATAACTGCCATGTCTCTACTTTTTCATAAAATAAACAAGTATTTTATTTTTCTATAATTATTGGTTTTGTTTAAAAAGGTAATCCCGAAGTACCTAGCACACAGTACCGGAAACATCCCTACAAATCCCACAGTACCTGGGACACCCTATATAATACATATATTCGTTCATATAATTTTTCATAAAACAAGCTGTGTATTTAGTGAATCACCTTAGTCATGTATTTTGGCAATGACTCGCCTTCTTCAATATATGTAACCCAATATTTGCACAGAATTACGTCAGTTCCAAACTGTACAATTAATAATCCTGTCCAAAACATTCCGACTTGATATGCAAGCATCCGCAAAAGTTTATCAAAATATACAGCTGAATCAATCAAAACGAGAAAAAAAAAGAAGGAAATGAAAAAAAAACCTAAAATAAAACCAGAGCAAATTAATTTAAAATTCAAATTGAAATTTGCTTCTCACGAATCGTATTTTAATTCGGAATCTCTTATTTACCTTCGAAATTAACAAACCAAAACAACCTTTAGATTTTTTTGAATGGTAAACCAGATTTTTTCGTGGATTGAATTCAACAAACATTATTTTCTCACCGAATGTACACGTGAATTTTAATTATTATATTCTATTTTGAATATCAGTAATCTTAGGTGTATAGATAATTATTTTTTTTATATCAGGATAATAAAAAGTAATAATTTAATAAATAATGCTATAAGCCATTATCAATCATATATATTGAATTTTTTATAGAATAGCAGGAGAGTCTCTGAGATCTACAAAGGTTGTTTGAAAAGTACTCAGCTTCACACACAAGTGGAGGCGGTATAACCAAATAACTATCGTATATGTCAAGTACGATTCTTTAAAAGTCGTGCTGTAAAGTTACAGACGCGTGCGTTTAGTTTTTTTTGTTCGTGGCGATCGAGAAACAAGGTTTAACTTTTTCTAAACAATTGATAAAATTAAAGTTCGAGCTATGATAAAATACTTTGTTTAAAAGAGTTTAGCCCAGGCACACGTACAATATGAAAATAGTGGATATTTAATAGGTGTTTCGGTTAATAATGTCGACTTTTTCGCAAAATTTGAACGTTTATTTCCATAAAAAAATAAATTACCTTAATAATTAAAAATTGGCCATCGTTAGCTATTTATTACTTTTTCCCATTATTTTGTCAAATAATGGATTCCGCGCCAAAAGAACTTTTCATTGTCCGCCAATCATTCATCAAGCCAAATTTTCACTTTTTCGTAAGAATGTAAGTGTTTGCAACATGGAGCCGAGCAATGTCATGTTGAAAAATGACTTTAACATGTTTTTGGGCGTATTCTGCTCGTTTTTCCTTCAAAGCTCGGTTCAATTTTATCAATTGTTGTTGGCCTCGATCGCCAGTAATTGTTTCACCAGGTTTTAGCAGGTCGTAATACACTGCTCCCATATACCCTTGCATGTTATTATTAACTTTGCATATCCCACCAAATACACAACAAAACATTCTTTCCATGTATATTGCGCAATGGTTGTGCTGGCTGTTGGATGTCAAAGGCTGGTTTGGATCTGCCCATGATTTTTAACTGAGTGTATAGTAACTGAGGTACCCAGTACTTGATTGAAATTAATTTTAAATAAATAAGCAAAAATTAATATCTAAAAATGTCCACTATATTTAAAATTGTATGTATAACAATTGTTTCGACACACAGTGCCGTTTTCAAAATACAAAATTATTCTAAACTAACAGTGAGAAAAGTAATTACAACCTAAAGCGTCCATCGACCTAATAATACCATAAAACATGATAGTGAAATCCATTTTTTTGTCAACGTCTAGGAGGACAATATAAGTTTAATTACGGTGAACCATTCAAGTCTAGCTGGTCATTTAGCAAAATAACCAAATTTTTTATTTTATTAATTTCTAGGCTTTCTAAAAGATTTAATTTTTTGGATTTATTCTCATTATGTAACATTATAAAATTATTATTGAAAGTATGCTTTTCTAACATTAAGTGATTAGCATAATGAGAATTATTTTGTTGTTTAGTATAACTTCTTTTATGTTCGTTGAGCCTAGTAGAGAAAGATCTTCCTGTTTGTCCAACATAGACTTTTGGACACGACCCGCACTCAAATAAATAAACTCCAGATTTATACAGTTTATTTGTTTGATTTTTATTGTTTTTTAATGAGGCGTCCTAGACTATTGTTTGTTTAAAAAGCAATATTTATATTGTTTGTTCTGGATAAATATCTTGACACTAATTTGGTAGCTTTTCCCGTATTCCCGTAATTCTTTTGAAAGCTGCATTTTTTGTTATTATTGACCGGATATATTAAATTAATGGTCTTGTTATAACTTTTTTTATGAATTATTTTATTTATAATGTTTGGGTCGTATTCGTTATTTA
The DNA here is from genome assembly GCA_031761425.1 of Cosmopolites sordidus. Taxonomy (NCBI): domain Eukaryota; kingdom Metazoa; phylum Arthropoda; class Insecta; order Coleoptera; family Curculionidae; genus Cosmopolites; species Cosmopolites sordidus. The sequence continues at coordinate 122,707 of JARFXV010000283.1, forward strand.
CTTCGATCTGTTTGATAACATTCAATTCTTTATTATAATTATCTATTGACATGGAGATATTTAATAATTTATGTATAGAGTTAAATGCCTAGTCAAGGAAACGATTGAGGCGTTTAGTGGGGAAATACTTTTACATGCGGCTTACTCACCACACTTTGCTCCGTTCGATTACTACTTATATTTATCGATGAGACACGCACTTGCTGAGCAGTCTTCCACTTCTTACGAAAATGTACGAAAATGACTCAATGATTGGTTTGCTTCAAAAGAGCAACAGTTTTTTTGGCGTGGCATCCACAAATTGTTAGATAGGTAGAAAAAATGTATAGCCAGCGATGGGCAATACTTCAAATAAAATATTTGTTATGATTTTCATACAATAAACGTGTTTTTTCTATACAAAAATTTCGGTTTCATATTTACATACCTGGTATTAAAATTGCCTATATTTCGCAACTTATTTCAGCCATTCTAACGTTGTTATTAAAAACCGCCGACAGAAAATTTCGCAGTGGAGTCACTATAATAGTGAAGAAGGAATCTTTATTTGTCGGATCAAAAAGTTAAAATCGGATTAAACCTCAGAAGAGTGAAGTATAATACTATATTTAAACAGAACGGAAAAATGTAAATAATTTTGTTACACCTTAATATTAAGATTTTAAGAATGTTTATCGTTCAGAATTTAAACTGTCTTACTAGACTTTGTCCTGTCCAAATCTCAATAAACCTGTTTCTGATCATTTTCTTTCTTCTTGTGTACGTGCTGAATGTATTTGTGATAATCGATCTTGTTCAATTTCATTTCGCTCTTTGCGTTGCTTTGCAGTTCCATTAGATCAAAAATTCGTTTGGTTTGTAGCATTGCGAGTTCTGCGACCCAAATGCTCCTTCTTGGCGGCATTGCAGTGCGATTAATTTGTGTCAATTCAATTCAATTGTGTCGATTGCGACCCAATGCACGATGCGAAGAATCACATTTCAACTAAAAATGGACAATTGATTATCTTTGTTATTACAGTATAACCGTTTGTCACTTCAAAACTCACCGTATTTCGTAGATAAAATCTGTAAACTTATTTGAGATAAAATGACGAAACTTAATTCATTTCATGAAACGATTGCGATGAACTTACAACAGAATCGCAATTCAACTGAAAATAAACAACTTAAATCAATTTTTTGTCACTATGTAACCGATTGACTTGATTAAAAATTTGACAATCAGCTGTCAAGCGACATTTGCGCACGTAGCGAAATAAATTGGAATAGAAACAAAAATAAATACATTTGTTGAACAGATCGTGAAACAACACAACAGTAAAAACAAATGTAATTTTATTTTAATTTAGGCTAGAATGCGTTTTTCCAAATTTTTCTCCAGATCTTTCAGATTTTTTTTTAATTGAACAAATTCAATTGAGTTATTTCCATCTCGGGGGCATAACGAACAAACCAAAAAAAGAATCAACCAAATATGTCGTTCCTATCGTCGGTTATGATCGAGAGTGTATACAAAAATTATGATTAGAAAAAAAGCACGTTAAGTTTTTCCCGAATTTTCCAATTTTCCGGGCAACTTTTCCATTTTTTATTTCCGCAAAAGTCCTATATGGACTATTACGAACATTTAAAAAAACAAATAGGCAAATTGGTCCAGCCGATCCAAATCGGCCCAGTCTCAGTTATCAGTTAGTGATGCGTTATATATTATTATTATTATTCACGTATGGGCCCTAGTGGACCACGCGAAGTACAATTAGAGGCGTTTGTTGTTGTTAGCCTTCCTTTGTGCCCATACTAATTTCATTCTTTCGCTATGAGCTTTTTTCCTTTCGTCAGACCAAGTTGTTCCAGTCTTCCTACATTTTTCTCTCTGGCCAACCTTCCAAACGTTCACCTTGTGTCTGAAACAGCCTCTATCCTGAATTTCACTTTGTGAAATATTTGCTGATCTTAGGTCCTCTTTAATTGCAGCAATCCATTTAATTATTTCTACTTTAGCTTTACTCCTATTTTCATAAAATTCGACTATTTGTCTAGTTAACCTACTCAGATTCATCCGTTTTATGTGTCCGAAAACTTAAGTCTTCTTTTTCTCATATCGCTATGTATATCTGTGTATTGTTTGATTTCTTCGTTTTCTCGAAGTCGGTATGTTGTGCTATTTATTTGTTTGGGGCCTAGGATTTTTCTTACGATTTTTCTTTCCTTCTTTTCAATGTCCTCGATGTCCCTCTTTCTATTCAAAATTAGCGTTTCTGCAGCATATAGACATTCTGGCTTAATAACTGTGTTATAATGTCTCAGTTTTGTGTTTTTAGATAGGCATTTTTTGTTGTAAATATTTTGTGTAAGTCTCAATGCCGTTTCCATTTTTTGACATCTACCCTTATTGGCCGCTTTTTCCAACCCATTTTCCATGATTATTTCACCCAAATATTTGAATTGAGAGACTCGTCTGATGTTACCATATTTTGTTTTTAGAAATGGCGTTCTTAGTCTGTTGCAGGTCATGTATTCTGTCTTTTCAAAGGAAATTTGGAGTCCTACATTTTCTGCTGTTTCTTTTAGGATTTCAATCTGTTTCTGTGCCGTTAATACATCTTGAGCTAAAATTGCTAGATCATCAGCAAATGCCAGACAATCAATTTTGATATTGGTTCTCCCCAGTTTAATGGGCTGGTCAATATTCAGGGCCGACTTTTTTTCACGCCACTTCTGTATTACTTTTTCTAGAACACAGTTAATTAAGAGTGGCGAGAGTCCATCCCCTTGTCTCACTCCAGTTTTAATTTCGAAGGGCTCTGAGATCTCACCCATGAATTTAACTTTTGACCTTGTGTTAGTTAACGTTGCTTTAATAATTGCCAGCGTTTTCAGATCTAGTCCTTGTTCTTTCAAGATTCGGAATAAAGATTCGCGGCCAATAGAATCATATGCTTTTTTGAAATCCACAAATGTACATATATATATATATATATATATATATATATATATATATATATATATATATATATATATATATATATATATATATATATATATATATATATATATATATATATAAATAAATATAAATATACCAGGTGTCCCATTAAGGATGGATCGCGTAATTTGAAAACTATTTATCCCACAGCTTTGGGGAAAAAATATTATACTAAAACTGACCGTGAGAAATTCACCAAAAGTATTTTTAAGCTTCTAAAACGACCGCAAGAGAGCGTGACGAGCTAAACATTTTTAAAAATCATTTTTTTTGTGTATTTTCAAGTGTTAACTGAGTAAGAAAAATTCTCAGTTATAATTAGCAAACTGTCTCCTACAACTTTGTTTTAAGACATTTTGTCGTAACTTCGCGAATAAAGAATTGGGGGGGGGGGGTGGGGGGGAGTTTTACCTATTTAGATAAAAATTCGTCTAATGTCCGTTTGCCTAAACCGATTTTCCTCAATTTGGATTCATTTAAAAGGCAATTGCTAGGACAATCAGCTAATCTAGGAGATAAATGATTTAGTTTATAAATGAAACCGCGAGGTGGCGTTACATTCAACAATAGCTTTTTTGAAGTTTTGTTCAGTTTTTTCAAATGGAATGGTACAGCTTTTATTACATGGTTAGAAAGGTAATTTAAAGAAGAATCATCCAGTGAACACCCCAAATCGATATCTCTGACATGTCAAGAGATATTTCGATTTTTCTGAAAAAATCGATTAGTTTTAATTTTTACCGTAATATTAAGTTAAAAATTGGTCTTAATATGGTACAGCTTTTATTACATGGCTAGAAAGGTAATTTAAACAGGAATCATCCAGTGAAAACCCGAAATCGATATCTCTGACATGTCAAGAGATATTTCGATATATATATATATATATATATATATATATATATATATATATATATATATATATATATATATATATATATTTATATGGCGCTCTCAGCCATGAAACGTAGTTACACAAACACATTAGAATAAACAAAATTAGCATTTTAAAATAATCAATGCAGAATAACATCACATCAAAACAAAACTAACTTCGTTTTCTCCTTATCATTAACGAATTTAAACAAGGTCATACAAGTATGTTAAGTAATCGCCAACGAAGTAAAAATTCGTCGCCAACAAAAATAGTAACATTTTGTGTTATCTCCCTTTTTGCCATGTTTACGGTTAAGTTAATGGCGTACGAAATTATATGGATATGTAGCTCGACTGAATTAATTTGGATAATGGACTTGCAAGGATATAGGCGTTACTTTCATACGTAATACATCTTTAATGCAAATATGTGCACTGAAGCGTTTCGACTACTAAGTTGGAAAAGGCAAGTTAAAATTATTTCAATTTGTTATATCAGATCCTTTGATGTAAAAATTTTGCTCAAGGAGGTGCACAAGGTGCTTTATTATTAACTTTTAGTACATCAGAATGAAATGGTTACTATCAAATATTACTCCTAATAAGCATAGTAACGTTCCGAATCGAATCGTAGAAAGAATGGACGAATATCAGCCAGGGTTTAGAAGGGGACGTTCAACAATAGATCAGTTGTTCATAGTATAGTGCGTTTCAAAATATATCGTTGACCGATTGGCTGCAATAAACTCTTAACAACCCTTGCCGTAACGAAACCCGGTAAAGTTGCAAGAAACGTGAGCAGGGCCGGGTTTAATAAAATAACAGGTAAAAAGATAAAATTAATTTTATACCTGGTTTAGTAGTTTCGAAATAGTTGAGCTTAGTTCGCATTCTTTTCTACAACAGTGCAGTTCTATAATTTCGATCGTATTTTTTGTTATTCCAAACGTGCTATAAATGTGGCGTTCTTGGCAAGGTAATGATCATGGTGCCTCCAGTAGTTCTAATTTTAAAATAAAGCATTTATCGTCCGATGCTAAGCAAATTGTTAAAAATGTGTATGTTTCTTTAATGAATAGGGGACTTAATGGAAATGCAGTCATAGTAGAAACGTCTCCATTAACGAAAACGTTGTTTACAGTTAAAGATATTGTGACAAATCCAATTAAATCCAAAAATCCGTAGTGATTCTGGTAAAAGCAAATGTGTTGACGAAAGCGACACGTGTTGACGAAAGACTTAATTCGAAGCAAAATTTTTGCTTCGAATTAGAAGCGAATTAGAATTCGAAGAGCAAACTCTTCCTACATGGCATTCAATGCAACAGCGACTAAGGGAGGATGAAACCAACATTCTTTGCAGCAGAACTAGCCTCCGGAGAATATTATCACAAATGGGTTTTGTATATCGGACCATTAATAAATGACAAATATTAATGGAATCACAACAATTGCGACGATGGCAGTTTGACTACTTAAACTCTATAAAAAATACAGATTAGAAAATCTTCCCATTATCTACCTTGATAAAAATGGTTTGATATACATGAGAAGCCAGCAAAAGGATGGGTAGAAACATCAAGAAAATGCCAAACCAAAGCGCCAGTGAACAAGGGAAAAATAATTACAATTTTACATACTGGTTCCGAGGATGGATGGGTTCCAAATTGTTTACGGTTGTCCTTCAAAAATATTAAACAATTATTTTTGGATTACCACGATGACACCATAGCAGAACTTTTTGAAGATTGGTTTATAAATAGCCTTTTGTCTAATGTTCCTAAGGAAAGCGTAATTGTAATGGACAATGCTAGTTATCATAACCGCCAAAAAAATAAAGTTCCTAATGCAAATAACACTAAATTGGAAATTCAGATCTATATGTTAAAAAACGATATATACTTCGAATATATATATATATATATATATATATATATATATATATATATATATATATATATATATATATATATATATATATATATATATATATATATATATAAAAAATGTGATCTAGAAATATTAGACAATTAATATTAAAAAGGAATATGTATGTGATACCATTGCTGCCGATATGGGACATAAAGGTTTTACGCCTTCCCCTGTATTACCGTATTTTGAATCCAATTGAACATATGTGACATCAGGTAAAATCCAATGTTTGCAAGAGTAGAAAACATTTCTCCGACTCTAAGTGAAACTGACAAGAAAGGTTGTAGATAGTATTCTCAAAGAAAGTTGGATAAATTCGATTAGGTTATGAAAATAGATTCATATGTATCATTTACTAATAATATAGAACCACTTATTATTAATGCAGATCAAAGTGACAGTGAGAGCGAAACCGAATTAAACGTATAATTAAATTTAATTTATAATATTTATTGTCCTAATAGATAAATTTATCTATTTATTTTTTTATTGTATAACAATAATATTGTAAAATAATAATAAATTGAAAATACACAAACCAATAAACAATTTTTAGTCATACATAATAATAATAATTGAATCATAATTTAACAATATTTTATTTTTTCCAAAAGTATTCAGAAGTACCACTCCGGCCTAGAATCCAATCGAAGAAACAATGGGCGAATATCAGACAGGGTTTAGAAGAGGACGCACAATAGATCAGTTGTTCATAGTATCTAAAATGCTGGAGAAAACAACATAATTTGATATTCCTTTATTCCAGATGTTTACAGTCTTCACACAGGCATACGATCGTATTCGGATTAACAAATAAAAATAAATATTTATCATTGAAAACGGTTTTATTGTTTTTCAAAATATTCTTCGCGATGATCGACACACTTTTGCATACGTTTAAACCAATTTTCATAGCACTTTTTCCATTTTGATTAAGGTAACTCCAAAACTTGCATTTTGAAACATCAACCGTTTCTTCTGGCGTCGAAAACCGTTTATTTTTCACGGATGGAAACAAAAACAAATTATTGGGTGTCAAATCAGGACTGTACGGTGGTACCATCAATTCGATGTTCTGACCGGTGAAATATTTAGTTGTTCGGTCCGATGTGTGAGAGCTCGCGTTGTAATGGTGAAGAATGATCATGCGTCGCTGGTTGTTTTTTCTTACTTCTTCAAATACTTCTGGCATACAAATGGTTGTATATCATTTTGAATTGACCATTCTACGATACTCTAGTATCGCTGACTGTACCCACATGCGCATTTATCCCAAAAAAACAGGCGACCATTTGCTTCAAAAGGCTTCTTGCACGAACAACTTTTATTGAATTTGGCTCATTTTGAAAGACCCGTACAGTCGACTGCTGTTTACTTTCGGGCTCATACGCATAGATCTAAGATTCGTCCCTGTGTAAATGTTTGTATTTTTGAGCATTTCTTTGGCCAATCCTTGAGCGATTCTCAAATTATTCGAAATCCAACGCGCACACATCTTTTTCACAGCTAAATGTTCATGTAAAATCATGAGTATGCGTGACATATGTATGCCCAGGGACGCCTCAATCTCACGGTAGGTCATATGACGGTCTTGCATTATCAGTTCACGCTCAGTATCGATGTTTTCTTGCACAACAGATTTTGGACGACCTTTTTTAAATTTGTCCGTGTGCGAACGACGGCCACCATTGAATTTGGTGGTTTTCGATGGTGATTCATCGCCAAAAGTCGAAGTAAGTTGATTGATGCACTGTGTCGTAGGTGTGTAGTCGTGCACTTGAAAGTCGTAGTAAATCATCGCACGAAAATTCTCATGAGTTAAATTCAATTTTTTGACTGAGATAAAATTTTCAAGTCACTAAACAACACAAATAGCGCTCATATGACAAAACGTTCTGAGTACGTATATATGTCAAACTTTACGATGTATATGTCAGATGACGCCTAGCAACACCATTATTACCAATTCCGGATACACAAATAGCCACTCTCATACAAAAATAAGTTGGCAAGGAGAACCATGTATAAGGAGAAGGCAGTAGTAGAAATCCAACAACACACCCCGGCAAAATTTGAGATCTAAAAAGGTTTGCGATAGAGGGATGGATTGACACAAGATCTGTTTAACATAGTATTGGGCAAAGTCATCAGTGAAATAGACTTCGCAAATTGAACAGTGATGGAATATGCAAAACAGATAGTGGAATATGCAGATGACCTAAACATATTAACACGATCGAAAAGATTATTATATTAAGAGACCTATGATGAAATAAGAGAAAGCCAAAAGCGCCGGTCTAGAAATAAATATCGACAAAACAAAGGTGTTGGAAAAGAAAACTAATCCAAGAAAAGAACAGAATTGGATAATCGCCGATTAGGAATCTGGGAAACAAACTGGAAGCAAAACAACATCAGAGGAGATATCATCGTCGTTTGAAAAGCAACATTTTGGCTTTGAAAGATAATCTTGTTTCATATACTACGTCTAAAAAGTGATTCCAACCACAAAAGTGGAGAATGAAGAATTGAAAGCACTGGAAGAAAATCGAAAATCGAAAATAGAACAGAAACTCGGAATAACAATTCAAGCCATTTCTAAAGGTTTATACAGGCTAAGGGAAATTGAAAAGGAAAATCACAGGAATCACCAGGAACTCACAGCTGAAAATAAAAGTAGACGCTTTGACGTTGTGTCATTGCTCTCCAGATTCAAGAAAAATAACTTCCTGCATAAGATTGCGATCTGTGTTAAAAAGTGATTCGAAATATCTACGATAATCAAAAGAGGCGAAAATCGTGGCTCAATACTGGTGAATCAACAACCACTATGACAAAACCAAAACCACTATGAAAAGATGTTTTTTTGAAGACATTCAGACCATCCAAACAGCTTCGACGCGTGCTTTGGAGGCTATTGTACAAAATGAGCTAGAGCACGCAATTGAATCACTATTGAATCTATATAACAAATGTATCGAAGCGAGATGAAAATACTTCGAATAATCACTCATAAAAAATGCCAGGTATTTCGTTTTAATCACATTTTTCCGGACCAGTACCGATACGTAATGGACGCACTGTGTAATATAATATAGGATCATATATAAAGTAAAGTGTTTGGGTTAGAGGCGCATCAGCAACTAGGCTATTTAGCGACTGGACCTACAGCTTAACGTGGGTTCCGAACCACGGTCATCAGCTTCCGACAAACCCAGGCCAGCACCCCCCTCGGGCTATAAACCCTTGGTTATGTGCCTACCCATAAGTTTATCAGGAAACCTACCGACTGGCGAGTGACCAACGTAGAACACTTCTCAGAAGGCATCCGGCCTTACCCAGCCTTTAACTGGCGTGACTGAGGGGTAATTCGTAGTCGGATTTTACACTCTTGCCTAGAGACAATCACAAACATTTAGGAAAGATAAACGGACAGAAGAAAGAAAAATAACCATCCGAGCGCTGGAATCGAACCAGCTACCGCTCCAGCGCGGATTCGGCAAAGCAGGCGCTCTTACCGCCGCACCAACGCGACCGGCGATCATATATAAAAGGGGGATAAACATATATGATCATATATAAAAAGAGGGGCATATGCAAAAGGGGCGTCATATAAAAAAATTGATCATATATAAAATATTGATTATATATAAAAGGATTGATTATACATAAAAGGAGGGAGCATATAACAATTCGATTATATATAAAAGAAGGGATCATATCTAGAAGGAGAAGAATTAAAGCAGTGTTCCCATAAAGATTAAATATCTAAGGGGTTTCCTTTAAAAACATAAAAAACTATTTTTTATTATTTTTCGCAGAATTAATTTCAGTTTAAAAATTGTTAGTTTTGTAAGAATTTTAGTGACGCATCCTGTCTACCAAACACAGAGTTATAATCACAATATTTCATGTTGATAAAATTCAGGATTCTGTACTAGGATTCTGAATAATATATATTAGATTATATTTTTTCGTATTGGTTTTTATCTGGTGTAGTCTCAAGATCCACATTCGAAATCTTACCGCACCGGACCTTTTACAATAAACTTAGACCGCGTTTTTATAAAACGGTAAGACTAGAATCGGAATCGCGAACAAGTCATATGAGACGCGTACGGTGTGTTTGAAAGTTATCTACCGCTGTTATCGTTCGGAAGTGTACGATGCATTTTTATTCGTCCATTATTCAGAACCTGTCCGTTTCTTTTCCGGCTACTTGAATATTAACCATCGGTTCTGTGGATGTTGGTTCACTCCTCTCGAAATATTTACATTGTTTCCCAGTTGCCGACGTGCCTTAATGCACTGTTATGCGTTTGCGTAACTGGTTTTCGAAAGGATTGTGCATTTCGCAGCGGAAATAATTGCATAATGATTAGTTTACTATATTGTTAATTCAATTGTTATAATTACGAGAAATATCATAGTTTTCAGGTTGTATCGAATTTCTTCCATGAAGCAAGTTTAACAATTATTTTGACTGCAATTCTTTTTAATCTTAATGTCAAATCAATGCTTTACTCTATACCTTATATGATATACTGAAGAATAAAAAAATACTACACTGAAAAATATATCTTATTATACAGAACCTCCATTTAATCCTGTAATCAATTTTACTTGTGATTTATTAAAACTTAGGAACTAATATTTATTTATGTTGAATTGTTTAAAGGTGGTATCATTTGTTACCAAAAATATTATTCAAATTTCCCCTAGATCTGTCAAAGTTTATCAGCTTCTACGCTTCCTGAAAAACAAAAAATATTTTAACACATCTTAAAAAATTTGCAGCCGGCGGCTAAAGCAATTGTTCAAGACTTCGATCAATACTATACCATAAATGTTCTATCTGCAATAAATCTAGGGATCTCAGCTATCGCACACTCATTTAAAACCTACATTGTTTAACGAGCTGTATGCAGTGCTGGCATTATATCGCTGAATGATGATACTTTGATGAGCTTGCAGATATGACTTAAAGTCAGGCTGCAATATTTCAGTTACATAACGGGCTGTATTTGAACCTCCTCTGTGGGTTACTAGAAATGACCTATTTTCCAAGTACATGGAGCATCAAAAAATCGAGTAGTTTTGGAATGACCAGTAGTCGTTTGATATTTGATTTAAATAATTGCCACTTCATTTTAGCCTCTTATTGAGGGAAAAGTGACCTTCATCGCTTATCATGGCTATTGCATTGTCATTGTCTTCCAGAATTGTGAGCTTGTTTCATTTATATCCGCTTGTTACATCTTACCACATCTAAACGATCGCAAATTTATAAAGTTGAAATCTTTGATCTCTAAGTAAGATTCGCTTAACACTCATACCCTGAGCACATTTTCATAATGCATAATGCTCTCACTCCAGGCATGGAATGTATGGTACCCACACAAAATCCAGACTCATCACTAAGATAACTAGGGTTCCATTCAAGTCTAACTTCGCACCATACTAAGGGACACGTTTTGTGGTATGGTATAAGAGAAAGCTCCCAATAAGGACGGATCTCTATAGTAACAAGGAAGGAGTTTAGGATAATATTCGTCACGTTCTTGAATAATTTGCGGAATACCAGAATCTTGTATTTGTGCATAACTCTGGCTCTCAAACCATCCTCAGCCATATTCTTTCATGATGGTAGAAGCAGTCAATGTCCATTTGATGAATGTAATGATAAAAAAAACTCACAGAAAAGTTTAGTCTGTATATTGTTGATTTACTTGGTTCTGCTACTATCAAGGACAATATGTCCGCACATTACAGGGAATGTAGGAGTTTGGCTCTAAGCCATACTATAGTTCAACTAGTTGCACACACAAAAATAATGTTTACTTCACAGACTGACCATATCAATGAAGGTGGAAAAGTCTTTTTGGTTCAATGACGACTGAAAAAAATTGGCAACATTCGGCCTGGGTAAAGGAGTCAAAATGTATTAAAACTCTTTAAACAAAAGCAAAAACAATTTTGTGAAAAACAATTCTACACAAAACATATCTTAAGAATACGGAAGTAGTATACGAGACCATGGAGGAAATGGGAAATGGGAGTACCAGCTAAGCTTATTAAATTTAGCTCGATGACGATGCTTAACTATAAGACGGTAGTAAAAATCCAACAACGGTAGAATTTAAAAACTGAGAAGGTTTGTGATAGGGGCATGGATTAGCATAATACTATTTAACATAGTATTGAACAAACAAACTCATCAACACAAAACTGAAAACAATCAGCGAAACAGACACACACGTAAATGGAACAGTATTAAATAACGAGAAATAGATAGTAGGATATGCAGATGAATTAAATAGATTAAAACGATCGGAAATATTATTAAGGAGACCTGTTATGCAATAAAGCTTAAGGGTATTTCCCATTGAATGGTTTTTTTTAAATTCTTAAATAAAATACAGAATTTGCCGAATACAAATATCAAGGAGAATCATGGAGAGACGGAAAGAGAGGTAGAGGAAAGAAATGCTGGCAGGATAATGTAAAAAAGAGATGGTGAAGTCGTTCCCTCCTGTACATCAAAAACTGGCAAAGGGATACTGAAGATCAACCCAGATGTAGGTGCAGATTGAAGGAGATCAAGGCTCATGGACAGTCTGTGGCTCCGGAAGAAGAACAAGCAGACAGTGACACTAGAATAAGTGACAAGAGTAATGATGAGAACGCTCATGATACAGAAACAACTTCACAAAACAGTGACAACGTGAGATCTAAACGTAGGATTAGAAATCTTGTTAGGTTTGAGGATTATGAGTTATATTATGCTTCTGCCTTAAATGTTAAAGAAATAGATTACAGTTGGCAACAATGCAAGGTTGGCAAAATAAAGAGAGATAAAACAAGGTATTAAATAATTTGTCAAGTATTTAATAAAGAAAATACAATAGAAATCACAAAAAAAAATATGTGAAACCAAGGCGCAATTGCCAAGATGCGCAATTGGGCCGTTGAACAATTTATAGTTTTATAACAAAACTATTTTTATTTTTTTCCTTATAATTAAAAAGTTATATCAAATTGAAAATACATTTTTAAACCTAGTACCGATGGCACGCCGATAATTCCCGAAAAAAACCGGAACAAAAAACCGGAAAAAAACCAAATGCCAATATCGGTTCAGCTCGGACCAATTCGGTTATATCGACATTTTCTTTCGCGCTCTTTCTGAAAAGACGTTCGGTTCTGAAAATAATCCGTGTATCGGGTAAATAAAACAATTTATGGATCTTAGTCATTGTTCTATAGATTTAACCGTATATCTTTGACTGCATTTGTTGGTTTGTTATCGATTGGAAAATATACTTGCTTTTAATTGTTAGAGAGGTTTTCGGTGCTATTTTCGACGTTATACTCATATATCTTTACATAAGATATGGAAGCTCAATGGTAAGTTCAGAATGAAATCATATTAGGGTTCCTTTTGTTTTTTTGCATTCGTTTTTATAACTTTCATTTATATTTTTTAAATCATGTAGGGAAAACAAATTAACGTGCCAAATTTATAAGAAGGGATATTCCTGCGTGTCCTCAAAGAATCTACATGTAGCAACACAACCGAGGGTAGTAACAATGAGAAAGCCCTACAGGGTCGTCTATTTTGTAGGATATGAATAATAATATTCAAGAATTAGACAAGAAAAGATAATGACAACATTCGACTATCAATTTGGAAGGTAATCGTATATGCAATGTCTTATACTTATGAAAGTTTTACAGGATAATCTAATTTGTAGATGGTCGAAGGGTACAGAAATTTGTGTGATCAGTTGGATGAACATCAACTAGTTAAATTAAGGACTGGCAAAGCAGTTTTCCATGGAATCAAAACAAACATTTGAAGAATTCAAACAAAAAGTAAAGAAAATGGTATATTTCTATTCTAAATAAAACAAAACAGTTAAAATATTTAGTGTTTTTCAGGATATTGATACATTTAATCTATTAATTGAACATATTTATTTGATAAGGTATGTGATAAGGTAATATGTATTGTATTTGATAAGGTAATTTAAACATAGGTAATATACCATAAAAATATACTACCATAAACTGATGGTAGGCTGACAGTGGTTCCAGGATATGTTGTGGTATATAGTGGTTTTCTAGTGGGTAGACCTTAACTGGAGAGTCCCACAGTTCGACTATAAAAGTTTTCCACTCAAAACGGTGCCTTCTCTTATTTGAGAAATCTCGGCCTGGTCATGCATTAGCGTTAGTTGGCAGGCAGATTTATTTATGTTTGCAAATATTATTAAGAGTCTAATGTGGCGGTTCATAAAACATGTAAGGCGAAAAATCGCCATCGTTTTAAAAATACTGAAAACCTTAAAGGAATAATGTAGTATGGGGGGATTTTTTTTGAAAATATTCTTAATAGAGGTTAGTGTGGTGGTTTGAAGAATCGGTGTGGTTTTAAAAGTATTGCAAACTTCAATGAAAACCATCAAACAAATACGTGTATAATTTTGGGCAATGATTGTTTTTATTCTGAATTGATTATTAATGTAGTTTACATATTATAATCTACTATAATATATTATTCTAGTTGGAGGAGTTTTATTATGTATATTTAATAGTGTATTGTTTATTGAAATAAAAATAGCGATTTAAACAGTATGAATGTTATTTTTTTCTTATTATGATTTATATTGTTTTTTCTCTCAAAAATAATTACAAAACTAGAAAATATCTTTTGGTTATTTAATATTTATCATTTTTCATTATTTTTGAAAAACCAATATTACCAATGTTACAAATATATACAAAAGAGTACTACTTATAACAATATATAATTTGAAGAGTATTTATTATCTGCTGAAGCTGCACAATTGTGACCTAGAGTGTCTTGAACTTTTCTTAATTTTTCATTAATAATCAAGGTAACTATACAAGTTTACTCCACACTTTATGTTCTGGACATACACGTCCTTTTACAGTGCAAATACCATTTTTACGGTTAAGTTGAACAAAAACTACAAGCCGTACACCGTAACTTTCTCGTGACGTCGTACAGATAGTTTAATTACATTTAATAGAAATATTTAGTTTCTTATTTACATTTATATTATTATTATTTTTTAAAAAACTTATATCGATGCTTTAGCACCTCGAACTTCAGCTGAATTGAACCGAATGTCATTTTTGAGAAAATTTATGACCATAAAAATATCCACAGCAGTATATTATCAGAATAAGCCTTTATGAACCCTTTGTCACACATTACTGAACTTAATTACACTTAACCAACAATAATTTTGACAGTATATATACCAATACCAGAAGCCGTTGACAATACTGATGTGAAATACTTTAGAATTCTGACGTCACAAACATAGCAGCCAATCGTGGCGCGTTCGTAGTCAAGTGGTTTTTATTTAAATTGTATACATTTTAATTCATTTATAATTATGTGTAGCAAGTTTTTAAAAACTTTTTCGCATCGATTATCAATATTACTTATGATAAAATTTTAAAATAAAGTAAAACATTCGATAATTATTTTTTATTTAAGAACCCAATTATATTTTAATTAAAACTCCACAAAAAATGCCAAATAAAGTGATCATATATCATATAACATGAGCATATATCTTATAAACAAAACTTATAAACAAGCTATATATCATGTAACCAAGTGTTCTGACCGATATACTGGGCATAATTTTCGCTGTCAAAACAATCATTTGTTTAATGGTTCAGTGAACCGCGATCGACATTGTAATCACGGCCAGCTTGTGTTAAACGACTCGTAAGGCACTTGTTTCAAAAGCCAATTTCTACTTAATGACAAAAGACGATGGAACACTTCGCTCGCTGTAATTGAAACGTTCCCATGGAAGAATAAATAAAATTGGCGAAATAAAAAAAAATCGGTCGATTCAATGCAACATTTACTCGGTCTCGACCAGTCAAGGTTTCGTTTTTGGATCGTAGAATGCGATTAATAGATTGACAAAGAAAAAAAATCGTACCGGTGATCTCTTTATCAAGGTCGCTATTTGGGAACCTTGCTTATTATGTTTCAGACTTTCTTTATTTCTTCCGATTGAAAGTCATATTATAATTGAATTATTAATATAAAGGTGTGATATATTGTGCCTATAAATAAAATAATTCACCTATTTTTAATGGTAATAAAAATGGCAAAAGGAGAGGAGGAAAGCCAAGATCAAGATGGAGATATTTATATATTGTGTAGTAAAATTAAAAATAGAACAAGATTAACATAAGATGAAAGTCAAAGAAGGGAAGAGGGAGACTACGAACAGAGCAGAATTACATTTCTAAAATAATAAACTATAACGATAATGTTTTCCTTAATTAGCACCTGCTCTGTCATACGCAGAACTGCGACAAAACTAAAGATACATGATGATGTAACGAAAAAAAAAATAATGGACTATTTAATAATGTATCGCACAATGTTAATAATTTATATCGATGATTAAAATAATTCATGAGTTATGACTATAAATACCTATACATTTTAATTAAAGATGATTTATAGCTATGATACTGAATGACGAGTTAGTAACTCAAATAATTGATATACAGGTGTAAGAGAAAGCATTTTCGTAAAGTTAACAAAGGATTTTGCACGTAATTTTAAAGAAAAAAGTTCCTTACAATAAGGGTCAAAGACCTAAGGGTTCTTGAGAAAAAAAATGCAAACTTGTAAAATGACCTTTCGAAAAATCAGCATCGAAATGACAAGAATTAACATTTTAAGTAAATATGCGAAAAAGGATTGTTAAAACATTTTTTTCTTCAGGCCTGAGGATTTATTATTTAATTATTTAATTATTATTTCAGTGCGTTCAAAAATATATATACGCGAATATCAAGATATGCTTCTTCTATACGGGGAACCTCTCCAAACTTCCGAAGGAGCTAGACGTATTTACGGGCAACGATAACCTGACAAGCCGCTTCCAGCTCGGTAAACATTTGTTCAGTTTCTCAAAAACTTTTGGATAGGGGTATTGTGGTTCCAAAATTTCAAGAATGTGGGTGGCAGTGTGGAATCGGTTCTGAAGTTGAGGAACATATTTTACATCTTGTTGGAGAGGATTCTACTAGAGCTACCTGAACTATTGCGCAACAAGTTTGAGTTACCCATTGGAATCTACATAGAACACTAAAACAGCAATTACTCTACCATTATCATGTACAAAGCGTACAAGCGCTCATATCCCCTGATTTTACACACAGGCAAAAATATTGTGAATGATTTATTAGCCAAAACCAAAGAAATCCAATTTTTTTATTCACTATTGTATCAACTGACGAAGTTTCTTTCATTAGAAATGGGATAGTAGACATTTTGAACAGTAAATTTAATAAAACAATTTATTTAATTTTAACAACAAACAATCATGTGTTTCTTAATGTCACATTAATAGTTAAAAATGGGTTATAGTTTGAAAAATTAGAGCTAGGTAGTAATGTCAACTTTGTCATTAAATGACAATAATGTGTAAGTTTTCCTTTTTATCTAACAAAACAAACCAAATATATGATGAAACTTATGAAATGAATGGTTATAAAATTATGTAGTTATATTTTCAAATAATACCTTAAGAGGCCAATAAACCAAAAAAACCAAATTCCGATGGATCGAAATAAACAAGACGAAGAGACGTTGCTAATTAAAAAAAAATAATGTTCTGACCATTTGGATATGTTATAAGGAAACTTTTTTGGTCAAAATAATGTAAATAATCGTTGGTTAAATTTACGAAAGTACTTTCCCTCACACCCCTTATACAATGTCCAAAAACTTTCATGTTGATGCGAATTAAACAGTTCACAGAGCGGAAATGATAAAACAAGTTTATAGTTGAAAAAATTATGTTACTCTTCCGTATATTCTATTATAACTTCTTCATTTCATGGAAAACGTTTGCCACGTAGGAATTTTTGAGGTTTGGAAACAGATAAAAGTCAGAAAGGGCGGATCTGGTGAATATGGTGGATGCTCCAACAATTCGTAGTGTAACTCCTCCAATTTGGCCATTGCAAGAAAACCTGTGTGAACCGGTGCATTGTCTTGATGATTTTTTTTTTTCACTAAACCAGGTTTGAGTAATACTGTCCTGTTATTGTTTTACCGGTTTGAAGGTAATCATATAACAAAATACCTTTTGCACCCCAAAAAACATTATGACATAGCCTTTTTGGTCGATTTTGACCACCTTGGCTGCTTCGGAGCTGAACAACCGGGCTCAGTCCACTCTGAGGTTTGTTGTCGCAGTTAAGAATCATAATGATAAACCCAAGTCTCATCCATAGCTACAAAAGGTCGTGTAAGAATCTATTTTATTCTTACGAAAAAAGACAGAAAATTTTATTCGAAATTGTTTTTGATCAGAATTTAACAAATGTGGCACTCATCTTGCCCATAGCTTTCTCAACCCCAATTCCTTTTTCAAAATATAAAACACCCATTCAGTTGAGATGTCCTTGGCCTTAATTTCACTGAATTAAATGACTAGAATTGTATCTTAAAGTCATGAAATATATATATCATGTATAGAATTAATTATTTGTTCAGTAGTTGCATTTATTGGACGTCCAGAGGATCATCATCCAGGCTTGTACGACCACGTTGAAACTCACCTGCCCACTTACAAACCATTGTTTATGAAGGAGCAGATTCCCCTAATACATTTACCATTTCACTATGAATTTCCATTGCCTTTAAACATTTTATTTAGAAAGAATTTAATCACTGCACTTTCCAACTTTCAACATTTTCCATTTTAAAAAACTGCTATTTGTTGTACGAATGAATTGACAGATCGATCTGAAACTTTACTTATGTTCATATGAAGGATGAAACTTCAAAATGTAGTAGAGTGTATAGTTCTTTTACTACTCTATAGGTGTCACTCTGCAAACTTTTCAATTAGCCTAGTACTTACTGTATAGCATTTTGACCACAAAAACTCATACATTTTTTTTGTTTACTGTAAAACATTCACAACTGAAAAAAAATCACCCTGGGTATCATCATAGGGTGATCACCCTGTAGATCAAGAATCATAAAAAAGGGACTCGTTATAAATATATTTACAAGTATCCTATAATATATAAAATACAAGTATCCTATATATAATAGCATTTGGCACCGGGGAAACAAACATCATTTTAGAGAAACGTGATAGTAATTGGCCCTGGAGCGGGTAAAGGGGTAAAGTGAGGCACTTGTGAAAAACCCAAAATAGAAAAAAATCGAGATCGAAATTCGAGGTAGAAGTCTGACTAAACAGTATGAAGAGTTTGAGTGGAAAGGTTCGCGAAGAGAGTTCGGGTTGAACCGTGGCACGTGGAGAGTTCGAGGTAGATCACGAGAAAAGAGCGACAGTTGAAAGCGCGGGTTTAAGTTGTACGCGAAGATTAAGAGTTGAAAGCATCAGCTTAAAATTGCACGTTAAAGTCAATTCCCTGTCAATTCCGAAGTCAGGTTAAATAAGTATTTGAATAAAGTGAATAAATGTATATATATATATATATATATATATATATATATATATATATATATATATATATATATATATATATATATATATATATATATGTATCATTTCGCGAACCAGCGAACCATGTGGAAATATTATCTCTCTCAATGTGCGTGCGAGGTTTCTAACAGAGGATTTCCCGCACATTTACCCTTTATATTTCTGAATGCATTTACAAAATATGACATAGTAAACAATTAAAAAAAATGTGTTTATCATGTTATGGCGTATTTTTTTATGCTTCTAAGCTAAGTAGTACTCTTGTCGCTCTGCATAGTTCATGAATCACATCGTGTCAGGCAATTATACAATTTTGAAAAGGGAAGAGCTATTGGTATGAAAGAAGCAGGTTTGTTTTCGTGAAATGCAAGGCGTTAGTTATGCAATAAATTTCCTCTCATAACGCACCAGACGCATCGCTTAGAATGGTGCTAGAATTGACTTGATTTCTAACTTTATTTGATTTGGTGATAAGTGTAGATATTGTTTAGGTAGTCATGCTCGACAAGAGTAGGACTTTTTCGAGAAGGCGAAATTTAATTTTCGCATTTGAAAGGCATACAACGATTACTCTAAAAATTATGTTATGTGAGGCTATAAGATTGGAAAACAGGTCACCCATAATAACCTTCAGATGGAGATTGAATGCAGACCGTTATGCAATCCACAAAAATAAAAACAAAATAGGACATATTAGGCAATTTTATGCTGTTTCATTTTAAATAGTAAAGGTCTGCCCAATAAGTGTGTCAGAACTTTAAAAGGAGGTTCAATGATAACTATAAGTGATAATCCGGTAATTTTTATTTTATCTTAAAGAACAAATAAAGGCATTGTTATGAAAATAATGTGGTTCAAATGTCTCCCTCGGCTTTATCTGGTGGAATGCATTATGGAAACCCAATTTTCAATTATTCTTTCACACTAATAACTTTATTCTTTAACGTGCCATTTAAGATCAAGAATTGTTTGGAGTTTATTTCTGTAAACAAGAGATTTAACGTAACCCCACAAAAAATATTCCAATCCAATACCATTTCGCAAAATAACTCGTCCAGAGAACTTTTTTTGCGATAAATCGATTGTCTGGCAAGGTGTGTGATAAGACGCACCGTTTTGTCGAAAGAAAACAGTCTATATCCACAATTATCAGTTTAGGCCAAAAAAATTATGTTAGCACATTTTTATAGCTTTTACCTTTAACAGTAACACGATTTCCATCATCTTCTTCAAAAAAATAAGATCCTATCACTCCTTCAACCCAAAATGACTCAACCACAAACAGTATCACTTTAAGGATGAAGAGGTAACTCCCGAATCACTTCAAAATTTTTGTCGGCTCAAATCCTGCAGTTATGTTTGTTCACAAACCCATTAAGCCAGAAGTGTGCGGGGGGCCCCCTCCAACTACTCTACAGTTTAATTCGCGAATGTTCGACGCAGATGATGATCAGCTGGCTAGTTCAGCCACTTCAGCGCGTTCAGCTGAAGTTAATCGAACTTTATAAGCTTTACAACGAGATAATAAATATCCGTTCCGTCGAACCGCACCGTTTTGTCGAAAGAAAACAGTCTATATCCACAATTATCAGTTTAGGCCAAAAATATTATGTTAGCACATTTTTATAGCTTTTACCTTTAACAGTAACACGATTTCCATCATCTTCTTCAAAAAAATAAGATCCTATCACTCCTTCAGCCCAAAATGCCTCAACCACAAACAGTAACATTTTAAGGATGAAGAGGTAACTCCCGAATCACTTGAAAATTTTTGTCGGCTCAAATCCTGCAGTTATGTTTGTTCACAAATCCATTAAGCCAGAAGTGTGCGGGGGGCCCCCTCCAAATACTCTACAGTTCAATTCTAGTAGTTCAGCCACTTCAGCGGGTTCAGTTGAAGTTAATCGAACTTTATAAGCTTTACAACGAGATGATAAATAACCGTTTTGTCCTCCATAAATTTCACGAAACACTCGAAATGTCCGGCAAAATGAACACTCATTTTGATGATAGATACAAATGACTTCTACGCACTATTGTATATCTTTCGATAGTGAATTCACAGAATGTACTGACCACAGCAGTCTATGAATGACATATACATATCAAACAGTGTTGCCGCTATTACGCTTCAAAGTTCTAACACTCTTATTGGAAAACTCTATAATTGTAATATAAAGTAATATAATTTATTTTACTCGATGATAATTTAGTAAAGATCATTTAACGCTACAGTTCTTTATATAACAGAGATAAAAAAGCAATATTTTTTATAAACACATGGCAGTATTAAACTGGGCAACTATTCAACTGCATCTAAAATCTATTTGAACTTGACCGCCATTCATATGTATATAAATATTCCATGACTGTAATTTAAAAAAAAATGTTTTAACGTATAAAAATAAACTTATTCCGATAACATTAATTTTTGCAAATTATCTTATTAAATAGGAAAAAAAACACTATGATGGGTGTCTGTAATTTCGCTGACAATACAACGTCAGACAGCTATAATTAACGACAATAGAAACTGTGGATTTGCAATTTGCATTTCCAACAACGTTGCCTACTGTATACTTGAACTTTGTCGCTAAAATTAACACCAGAGGGCAAATTATCATTGCAGATCAGGACCGTATTTTTCTAAATACGTTGAATAAATTAAGGAACAATTATTTTTAACATATCAATGACGATAGTTAAACTTTAAAGTTATAAATTACATTATATCAGGTCCGGAACTCAAAGATAGGACACCCCATGTTTTTATGTATTTCTACATAATTCTTCAATATTATTGATCTTTTCTTGTATATTATAAATGAATATACTAAACAAAAACAGCATCATTGAGTTTTTTTACAACATAGATTAATATCCGTGAAAAATGAAATGTCTACAAATATTAATTATACGGTAAAGCAACAAGGAGACTTGTTTATTTTATAAATACAGCCTATTTATCTTTCTTCAACATACAATTTTAATCCAGTTCTCTTTTGGTATGTCCACACTCGTTCAACTTTTCCGTTCAGCATGCGTTTCAACATGCTGTTCAACTTGCGACTCTGCATGCGTTACCTCATGCATTCCAGCGCAGGATAAGAGGTATGCCTCTTTCCAGTCACTTGTTTGCATCAGTTTCGTTCAACATCTTTGGCGAATTCAGTAAAGACGGTTTGTTAAAAACGTTAAAAATATTTTACTTTGTAAGTACCTACTGTTAACTGGGTAATTTTAGTTTCATGAATACATCTGACATTGTCAGTTAGCCGGTATGAGAAATACCACACCTCATATATATATATATATATATATATATATATATATATATATATATATATATATATATATATATATATATATATATATATATGTATATATATATTCCTGCCTACGTTGCGTAGTAGTATATTTGTGTGACGATTTTGTCAATCGCATCAGCTTTTTGAAGTCTTGAGCTTTTATCATCTTCAGTGGATGCAAGACTGCGTGTAAATTCAGACGCTCATTTTTTGACTGTCGAAAACGAAGGGAATGAATACTTAAAAGAATCTAAAATTCTAAGTGTTTTCCTTTATTACACCGGGTTAAACCCTGTAAAACACAGTATTTTAAAACAGCCCGAACTTTGTCCATTCTTGGTAAAATATTAGAACTCGTTTGCTTTACTTTATTACAACAAACAAGTAATTATCTCTGGGTCGGTCTAAGAACTTTTCGAAAGACCCTCGTAAATGAGTGGTTGGTAGTATAAGAAAATACTTTTTCTTTAAAGGTTATCATTATACCATAAGTAACATTTTCACCTTAAAATTGTTTCGAACGTCCTAGATGCTTCCTTTAATGCTAAGGAACAATATTTCGTGGACTTCGTTCATATTTAAATAAAATGATAAAATTGATACACAGCTGTTGCTTAAGCAACATTGCTTAAGTAGAAATTTTACTTTAGAGGCCTTTAAGACCTTTTTAGTAGAGCTGATTTATGTTTTTTTTTGCGTTACTGGCAAATTCTGACAAGTTATTATGGGATACTAAGGTCTGAGACAAAAAGATATGACACCCCTGTTTTGTGCGATATTTTAAATTTTTGTTTCATATTGTTCTTACCTTCTTGTATTTGGTAACTTGGTTATCTTGCCAAAAAATGTGAATTGCTGATGAATTGATATCGATGAGGTAAGTAAAATATGAAAAGTTTGTAAATAATGGTGCAAATAATGTTTGCAAAAAAGGTGGACCTAAGAAGAACTTGTGGACCCCTCTCCGTTCTCTAAAACTGCAATCATTTCATTGAAAAGAGTCTCATAAAAGCGCTTGATGTTATTTTGAGGAAGTCTAACCTATTCTCCCATTTTTAAGTCCTCTTAAGTTTGAAATTACATCGAACCTTTGAATACTTCTCCAGCTGTCTGTGCCCAAACAACCTTTCGGGTTCTAGAAACCTTGACGACCAATTTAAAAGTAATAAAAACCTTGATGGCTAATTGAAGGACTCTTCTAACATTTTTAATGTTGGTAGTTTGCAAGATTTTATGTCTGTTAATCTAGAGCGTTTTCCATTAATTATTTTCTTTCTGTACTCTTCAGGATCTTAAAGCTTAAATTGGCCATTACGTGTCGACTGCTACCTGTATATCGAGAGTTTTCCGAAATCGACGTTCTTTGCTTGTGCATTTGCAAAATTGTTTCGCACAAGACGATAAACATTTTGAACATTCTCTGATGGATTTATTTTTACTTCGATAGAAAAAAAAGGTATGTTACACTTGTACAACTTTTTGTCGTCAAGACGCATACATTTGTTGAAAGGTTAGACGCATGCGTTGTTAAAGAGGCATGCAAGGAGTACTTAAAAGTCATGATGCATGAAGAGACGCAGAGATAGCGCATCGACTCCTACTCATGTTGGGTATCTTGCGCTTTCGCTTTCAACTTCTTGATATAATCTGCAAGTGTTTTCAATAGTTTATAAATGTAATCTAAAGTAGTTTAATTTTATTAAATTAAATAAATATATTAAATTATACATTTAAGAACAAAAAAGAAATAAATAATTTTGAAAGTAATAAAATTGTAAATTGAGTGCTAAAAAAAAATTTTTTTTAGTAAATATTTTCCTGTAGTAAATTGTGGTAATTATTCTAAATATTCCTTTTTCCATACAGATTTTGCATATTTTCCCCTTCTTTTCCATACATACTCTTATCAACACCAACACAACAGCACTCAAATATATATATATATATATATATATATATATATATATATATATATATATATATATATATATATATATATATATATATATATATATATATATATATATATATATATATATAGGAGTACAAATAAGTTTCCGCCGTCTTCTCTCAAAAATTAGGAATTTATTGTCCATTAGTAGACACTACTTTTTCCCATCTTTCTGGCAGCATTCAGATACCAACTCGGAAGAACTGTTCATCTTTTGAGGCTACCCACGAATCGACCCAATTTTTGGTACCTTCATATGATGTAAAGCGCTTAGACAGACGATGTGATATCGACCGGAAGAAGTGATAATCGGAAGGGGCAATGTCTGGTGAATACGGCGGGTGGTACAGGACTTCCCAATTAAGTGTTTCCAAATAGGTTTTGACCGGCGCCGCAATATGCGGACGAGCATTATGATGTAGGAGAATAATTTTCTGGAATAGTAATGGGCGCGTTTTTTCTTGAGTGTTCGGCTCAATCTCATTAATTGTGTTCAGTAGAGAGCTCCAGTAATGGTTTCGCTCGGTTTGAGCAACTCCTAATACACCACACCAAGCTGATCCCACCAAATACTCAGCATGAGCTTTTTCCATGAATATTTGGTTTGGCTGTCGATGTTGATGTATGGCCAGGCGATCCCCATGATTTTCTCTTCTTTGGGCTATCGTAGTAAATCCATTTCTCATCACTAGTGACTCTACGATGCAAAAAAACCCTTTTTTATGCCTGGCAAGCAGCACTTTACTCATGCAAAATCAGCGTTCAACGTCTCTCGGCTTTAGTTCATATGGAACCCAATGGTCATATGGTTTCCTTGTTTTTGAATCATTCCCAACGATTTTAAACGATGTAAAATGAGTCACTTCTAATGAATTTGACTTCTAATGACTTTGAGTCACTTCTAATGACAGTGCAAGTTTTTTTTTGCATTAGGGCGAATCTTTCAATAATACTTCGAATTCCGTGTCTTCGTACAGTTTCAGCCTTCCACTGCGTTCTTTGTATTCCGCGTCAAACTCACCGTTTTTAAACTTTTGAAACCACTCACGACAACTTCTCTCACTTAAAGCAACCACACCATGTGCATCTACAACCAATCGATGCCTCTCGGCTGCAGATTTTTTCAAAATTCCCGCAAATGACGCATATTCGGTACCAAACTTATATATATATATATATATATATATATATATATATATATATATATATATATAGGAGCACAAATAAGTTTCCGCCATTTGACAATAGCTGGCCCCACCAGAAGGGTATGTTGAAATTGTCAGATGTAAAACGTAATATCGTAAGTTTCGCCATCTGGTAAGAACATAACCTTACATATTAGTGACTCCGTATCATTATCACATAATTTTTTTGTGCGAAAATGTTAAGTTTGGTACCGAATATGCGTCATTTGCGGGAATTTTGAAAAAATCTGCAGCCGAGAGGCATCGATTGGTTGTAGATGCACATGGTGTGGTTGCTTTAAGTGAGAGAAGTTGTCGTGAGTGGTTTCAAAAGTTTAAAAACGGTGAGTTTGAAGCGGAATACAAAGAACGCAGTGGAAGGCTGAAACTGTACGAAGACACGGAATTCGAAGTATTATTGAAAGATTCGCCCTAATGCAAAAAAAACTTGCACTGTCATTAGAAGTGACTCAAAGTCATTAGAAGTCAAATTCATTAGAAGTGACTCATTTTACATCGTTTAAAATCGTTGGGAATGATTCAAAAACAAGGAAACCATATGACCATTGGGTTCCATATGAACTAAAGCCGAGAGACGTTGAACGCTGATTTTGCATGAGTAAAGTGCTGCTTGCCAGGCATAAAAAAGGGTTTTTTTTGCATCGTAGAGTCACTAGTGATGAGAAATGGATTTACTACGATAGCCCAAAGAAGAGAAAATCATGGGGATCGCCTGGCCATACATCAACATCGACAGCCAAACCAAATATTCATGGAAAAAGCTCATGCTGAGTATTTGGTGGGATCAGCTTGGTGTGGTGTATTAGGAGTTGCTCAAACCGAGCGAAACCATTACTGGAGCTCTCTACTGAACACAATTAATGAGATTGAGCCGAACACTCAAGAAAAAACGCGCCCATTACTATTCCAGAAAATTATTCTCCTACATCATAATGCTCGTCCGCATATTGCGGCGCCGGTCAAAACCTATTTGGAAACACTTAATTGGGAAGTCCTGTACCACCCGCCGTATTCACCAGACATTGCCCCTTCCGATTATCACTTCTTCCGGTCGATATCACATCGTCTGTCTAAGCGCTTTACATCATATGAAGGTACCAAAAATTGGGTCGATTCGTGGGTAGCCTCAAAAGATGAACAGTTCTTCCGAGTTGGTATCTGAATGCTGCCAGAAAGATGGGAAAAAGTAGTGTCTACTAATGGACAATAAATTCCTAATTTTTGAGAGAAGACGGCGGAAACTTATTTGTACTCCTATATATATATATATATATATATATATATATATATATATATATATATATATATATATATATATATATATATATATATATATATATATATATATGAGTGCTGTTGTGTTGGTGTTGATAAGAGTATGTATGGAAAAGAAGGGGAAAATATGCAAAATCTGTATGGAAAAAGGAATATTTAGAATAATTACCACAATTTACTACAGGAAAATATTTACTAAAAAAAATTTTTTTTTAGCACTCAATTTACAATTTTATTACTTTCAAAATTATTTATTTCTTTTTTGTTCTTAAATGTATAATTTAATATATTTATTTAATTTAATAAAATTAAACTACTTTAGATTACATTTATAAACTATTGAAAACACTTGCAGATTATATCAAGAAGTTGAAAGCGAAAGCGCAAGATACCCAACATGAGTAGGAGTCGATGCGCTATCTCTGCGTCTCTTCATGCATCATGACTTTTAAGTACTCCTTGCATGCCTCTTTAACAACGCATGCGTCTAACCTTTCAACAAATGTATGCGTCTTGACGACAAAAAGTTGTACAAGTGTAACATACCTTTTTTTTCTATCGAAGTAAAAATAAATCCATCAGAGAATGTTCAAAATGTTTATCGTCTTGTGCGAAACAATTTTGCAAATGCACAAGCAAAGAACGTCGATTTCGGAAAACTCTCGATATACAGGTAGCAGTCGACACGTAATGGCCAATTTAAGCTTTAAGATCCTGAAGAGTACAGAAAGAAAATAATTAATGGAAAACGCTCTAGATTAACAGACATAAAATCTTGCAAACTACCAACATTAAAAATGTTAGAAGAGTCCTTCAATTAGCCATCAAGGTTTTTATTACTTTTAAATTGGTCGTCAAGGTTTCTAGAACCCGAAAGGTTGTTTGGGCACAGACAGCTGGAGAAGTATTCAAAGGTTCGATGTAATTTCAAACTTAAGAGGACTTAAAAATGGGAGAATAGGTTAGACTTCCTCAAAATAACATCAAGCGCTTTTATGAGACTCTTTTCAATGAAATGATTGCAGTTTTAGAGAACGGAGAGGGGTCCACAAGTTCTTCTTAGGTCCACCTTTTTTGCAAACATTATTTGCACCATTATTTACAAACTTTTCATATTTTACTTACCTCATCGATATCAATTCATCAGCAATTCACATTTTTTGGCAAGATAACCAAGTTACCAAATACAAGAAGGTAAGAACAATATGAAACAAAAATTTAAAATATCGCACAAAACAGGGGTGTCATATCTTTTTGTCTCAGACCTTAGTATCCCATAATAACTTGTCAGAATTTGCCAATAACGCAAAAAAAAACATAAATCAGCTCTACAACCAATCGATGCCTCTCGGCTGCAGATTTTTTCAAAATTCCCGCAAATGACGCATATTCGGTACCAAACTTAACATTTTCGCACAAAAAAATTATGTGATAATGATACGGAGTCACTAATATGTAAGGTTATGTTCTTACCAGATGGCGAAACTTACGATATTACGTTTTACATCTGACAATTTCAACATACCCTTCTGGTGGGGCCAGCTATTGTCAAATGGCGGAAACTTATTTGTGCTCCTATATATATATATATATATATATATATATATATATATATATATATATATATATATATATATATATATATATATATATATATATATATATATATATATATATATATATATATATATATATATATATATATATATATATATATATATATATATATATATATATATATATATATATATATATATATATATATATATATATATATATATATATATATATATATAGACAGACATACGTCCAAAAGTTTGGAATATTTACTAATAGGATATTTAACTGATGATTTAACATCCTTTTCTCCGATGAGACGATAATTGGTTGCTGATTCACGAAGAACATTAGTTTGGAGAGTCCAAGGTCGCCAAGCCCAAGTAGAAATAGCTCTACTTTGAAGGTGGGAGCGTGATATTGTGGGGTGGTATTGTGAACAGGCTTGGGACATTCTGAAAACACGCACCCAAGAAACGGAACAATCCTTCTCTTACCTTACGAGAACTAAAAGATGCTGCTACTGAAGAATGGGACATGTGGGGAAACTTGTTGATATTGTAAACACCTCAAAAGGCCCTATTCACTTAATTTTAGATGATGGTACATAGATAGCTATGGAAAACTTTCCACTCGTTTGTTAAACCAAAGACGCATTCGAATAAAGACTTACTAAACTCAAGAGTGCTTAAATTTACTTAAACGCAATTCAGAGACGAAGCAGTTGTCCAGAGAGTGAGTAAAACTAAGAAAAAATATGTTAAATAAAGCGAAGGCAGTTCTTTCTGCAGATAAATCATGCTACGGTTTTTTGGGATTTTCGTCGAATGGTACTCGTAGATTACCACGTAAACGGCAAGGCTATGACTGGGTAATATTATCTTCACTAACTGGACCAGTTGAAGCATGCTATTCAGGCCAAAAAAGTGTTCTGGACTAATAATTACAAAATATGATTAGACACATTGAACGAAGCAATGCCAGAAAAGAGTATTGATTTTAGACAGATACGGTATGGACGAAATAATATTGAGCAAACAGTATCAATTTATTTGATTTTCATTATCTTTCAAAAAACGTTTAAAGCTACGCTTGTAACAAAATACAATACAATACAATACTATACTAAGTATAAGTACTATACTATATATAAGTACTATACTATACTATACCATACTATAAATACATTCAAACGAATTCGTAACAAGAGTGTAAAAAGGAAAGAAAATTTTACTAGAAATATCTGACATTAACTTATCGATATTCAATGTCTATTTTCAGAATGCGGACCTGTGCCATTGTCACTACTAAATTAACATTGGTCAAAATGGCACCGTAATGACTACTCTTAAAACCAATTCAATTTTATAATTGAAACCAATGACTGTGATTGATTTTAATTTGTTTAGTTCACATTCCTACGATTCTATAAGTGTTCTGATCCACAAAAATAAGAATATGACAAAATTTGATACTAAAACCAGAGATTTACCATTAAGCACTACTAAATCACCTTTTTAAACGTATCGATGCATGTTTCGCCAACCATTTTAGCTTCATCGGGATACAATTGAATCTGATAGATTCAATAAATCAGGGTTTGGAATTTAAAAAAGTGATTTGATGTTTAGTGATAGATATCTTTGAGTTTAGTGTTTCACACCGAAGGTTCCTAAAGAAAAATTGATTACATTGAAAAATAAAAATGAAATAATCTAAAACCAAGCTAAAACCAATAATAAACTCAAGAATTTAATACAGAAAATTATTACCACGGAGTCATTGAAATATTTTCTAAATTAACAACCAGCAATTTAAAGGAACAGCATATAAAACTACTCGTACCTCTGGAGTTATAAAGTATCACGTTACCAGTTTAGATATTTATAAGATTTAAAAGAAATAATTTCTCAACCTTTTTAGTGTCGCGACTCACTAAATAGCCAAAAAGTTAAGTAAAAAACGTTGCGATGTCCTCAGTACGATATGTAATTTCACGTTTATCAGAGTTTTGCAACGGCCGATTAACATGGCGACGATTCGTCCTTTTTTCAGAATCGCGGTTTATGAAGAATAGTTTTTATTTTGAAATGGCTTATAAACTCCCCCAAATCGTGAAAAAAACGAATAATCTATTTGTCTTTGTATTAAATGACGAATCGTCAATGACGGACGTATGTATGAATGGGCCCTTATACACATCCACAAATACCGAACAAATACAAGACTTGTGTAACTTCTTGTTCTTATATTACTTTTACCAGTTAGAACCTGTGCCCTGGACTTAAACGCACTTGTAAAATGACCCACCCGCGCACGCGAGACGGATCATTCGTCCCGAGCGCGCTTAGGCGGGTTCGTACAAGCTATGCGCTTTTGGTAATAAAAACAAAGGAACGAGATGAAGAGTTTCATTATTAATTAAATTTTTACGAAAACAAGTACTACGATTTTGTCTTTCACCCATTGTTAAATACAACAATTCCTTCTATCACTCAGTGTTAAATAAATTAATAACAGTATATAAAAATAAAATAATAATATTAAATAAAACGAACAAATTTGTGACAAAATGAAATGCACCGTCTACATCAGGTGAAACAGTAAAGAAAAAGACGAGATTGTATATCCATATTTAAAATATGGATTCATTGCCTTGTATGACAACCCGCAATGTGTTATCACGTTCTGTCCGCGGAAAGTATGAATCCTTCAAAATTATTCCGACTTTTGAAAACAAAACACCCGTCTTTACAAAACAAACCATTAGAATATCTCGAGCATAAATCAAAAAAAGAGCACTTCAAGCATCCTATTTAGTAGCATTAAGAGTGACCAGGGAGTCCCACACGATTACGGAAAAGGGCATTTTAGCCGTTGCCATTGCCATCGCCAAGCAAAAAAGTTGAAAACTATACTTTCAAATGACACAATATCGAGACGTGTCAATGAAATGGCCAATGATGTTCACGATCGAATAATTGAAAAGGTTAAATGAACTGCATTTTTTGCTATTCAGTTCGACGAGCTAACAGACGTGTCGAACTCGGAACGATTTTTGTGTTTTGTTCGATACGAATGCGAGGGATCAATTAAAGAAAATATGCTATTTTGCAAATCGATCCTTGGTCGTGCAACAGCCCAAGAACTCATAAAGTTTTTAGTGATACAACACAAAACGAAAATTTGGACTTTAATAAATGCATTCATAAATATGCATGAAATGCATTGCCCTGCGAGGAAGAACAGTGGTGTGATAGTAAAATTAAAATACATTATGTCACATAAGGAATGGTAGCACTGCTTCCTTCAAAGAAATGCTCTTGCTACAAAACAAATGCCAGATAATTTACAAAATGTTCTGTCAGAAGCCGTAAAAAGTGTTAATTTATTAAAAGCTGACCATTGCAGACTAGATTGCTTTCCGCATCGAACGAAGAAGTGGATGGCAAATACGACTCACTGCTTTTCCATACTGAAGTCAGGTGGTTATCGCGAGGAAAAGTTCTAACGAGGGTTTTTGAATTGCCAGATAAATAGAAAAAATTTTTACAGATAAAAATAGCATATTTTCAGAGTTTTTACAAGATAGAGAAACTTTATTGCCTTATTTGAGTGAACTCCGAACTCCGTATTCAAAGGCCGTAACAAAATCATACGATAGGATGATAGATAAGTTTTGGTTTGCATGACGACATGAATATGGAAGCCTAGTAACAGAAGATCTGAAAACATTGATCTTCTTCGCTACTTCTTACTTATGCGAAAAAAGCTTCTCGTCAATTGTGGCTTTAAAAACCAAATATAGAAATCGTTTATTACCGCTGGAAAATAATTTGCTTATGTGTGTTTGCAATGATGGTCCACGTATGGAAAAACTTTTAGGTGAAAAACAAAATCAACCGTCCCATTAAATTATTATTTCAAACAACTTCAGCTATTACTTTGAGTTTTTTTATTATGTTGATATTACCTGGAATATTTGATTTTCTAACACTTTAAATTAGAAATACTTTAATAACATTTTGTAGTATTTATTATATTTATTTACCCGTATACGAAACATGCTTATGTTTCGTATACAGGTCTTATTTTTTAACACATCACAACCCCCATATTCCTAAACGCGAGCCCTCTAGAGGTCGCGACCCCCAGGTTGAGCAAAGATGATCTAATATACAATAATTTGGTTTGTCTATGTAACCGTTGAAATGAAAATGCGGCTAAATACATAAAATGTTAAGAGCATATGTCATAATTACAAGATATGGCGGGCAATAGGTATATCCCACACTAGTTTAACTTTAGGTCGTCAAGACGTATGCAACTGTTGAAAGGTGAGACGCATACGTTGTTGAACGAAAAGCGTGAACTAGCGCACCGATTCCCACCCATAGTGGGTATCTTGCGCTTTCGCTTTCAACTTCTTGATATTGATATTGATTGAATTGAATAGTGAATAGATTGATTGAATTAAATAAATATATTAAATTATAGATTTAAGAACAAACAATAAATATATAATTTTTATTACCCTGTAACAAATTGTAGTAATTATTCTAAATATTCCTTTGTCCATAC
The DNA here is from genome assembly GCA_031761425.1 of Cosmopolites sordidus. Classification (NCBI taxonomy): domain Eukaryota; kingdom Metazoa; phylum Arthropoda; class Insecta; order Coleoptera; family Curculionidae; genus Cosmopolites; species Cosmopolites sordidus. Next base: position 155,921 of record JARFXV010000283.1, read on the forward strand.
AGATTTTCTATATTTTTCCAATCGTTTCCGTGCTCTTATTAACACACAGCACATCAGCACCCATACCGGTTAATATGACAATGTCAGATGTATTCATGAAACTGAAATTACAAAGTTAACAGTAGGTACAGGTAGTTATAAAATAAAATGTTTTTAACGTTTTTAGAAAACCATCTTTACTGAATGAAACTGATGGGCGGAAAGGAGGCATGCCTCTTACCCTGCGCTATCGCATAATGAGTGGCAAGTTGAAAGGCACGTTGAAACACATGTTGAAATGTGGACGTGCCAAATGATCAACGGGCAATCGAGGCACCACTTCATAGCTGTTGGGTAGTTTTGATAGCAGATTCATAAGTTCAAGTCTCGTTTCAGCCGCTTGTCTGCGGGGCTCTTTTTGAAGAAAATTGAGCTCTTTCGCAATAAAACTCGAGGCGTTTCATTTCTAAAACATCAACTAAAACGATAAGCTTGATTGACCATTTTCTATTTTTATGTCCTTCAGTTTATCGATGTTTTTGGCAGTCCAAGACGCTGAAGATTGACAAGGACGAGGAAAGTCGTAAACCACTTTTCAGTATTTTTTTAATGCTTTTGTACCGCTCGTATGCTCGTGTTTTCGAAAAAAACTGATTTACCGTAGGCTTTCCCTAACATTTTCAGCGATTTCAGTTTAAGAAATTTCGTGGGCAACATAAAATTTTTAGCAAGCTCTTTGTTCGAATTGCAGTGCAAACTTGAGGTCGCTAACCTAATCAACAGCTGTAAACAAATTGGTCGCAAAATGGAGCCAAAAACTCTACATGACAATTAGGTACAATTGTACCAACTTATATAATTCATTAAATCATTCAAAGTTATTTTGAAGATTTTCCAAATGAGATGTCTTAGTCAAATCTTGGGCATATCTGTATACCGGTGACCGTACCAAAAAGTGACAATACGAAACTATGTGACCATCAGTCAACAGTAGAAGAAATGATACAAAAACTTAAGCTACGATGATTTAGCCATGTATGCCGAATGGATACTACTCGTCTGCCACACAAACTACTCCTGACAGATAAAACTGCAAGTTGGAAAAATTAAAGAACAGCACCAAAGAAGACATGGATAAAAAATGTTGAAGAAGCCATCCGAACTCAACGCCTAACTGTACAAGAAGCTAAAAATATTGCCATAAATCGTGTGGAATGGAAAGGTGGTGTGAACAACATACCCAGGTGGCATCTACATATACTTGTTTCATCTACTAAATAAATACTTTTTAACTCAGAAACAGTAAATAGCAATTAACACGATAAAAACGTAGTATCGCGAAAAAATCTAAAACCAACCCGTACGCTTTCACAGTTTAATTAACGACACGCCAATCAAACCGCTACACAATCAAAATCAATAGAAAAACTATAAAAATTGATTTATATCTCGTTCCTCGTTAGTTTTTGCACGTTCTTTAATTAATAGATTTCGTTGATTTTCAATTGAAAATCTAAACGTTGGATTTAAAGCCAATTAATAGTTGCCGCCTTGAGATTCTTCTGGGAAATACAGTAAAAATTATATCATTATTATTATATCAAGTGTAGGAATAATTAAAGTAGCTTTCTATATTTCTAATAATCTTAAGTAATAAATAATTATAACCTAACAAATTAGCATCTCTGAGGAGGTATTAGGTCCCAAATACGTTAGTTTGCTTTATCTTTCAATAAAGTTCAATCTGATTATCTTGGCAGCCGCGCATCTGAGAGGCTACGTCTCACATAAACATTCTGCGAATATACTTTATACCATTTAGTTTCAAAAAAAGGAACAAATAAGATACTATAATAGAAGAAGGACTATTGGAGAATAATTCGGGTCTAATATATTTGATGATAGTTCCATCATGTTTTCAGTATTCTTGTATCTATCGACGATAGATATTTTGTCGGATCTACAAGGTGTGCAATATTGTCGTTCATTTTTATAAGCATAGTTTATAGAAGTCGCTTTAACGTATAATGATTTTATAATTATAATATTATAGTACAGTGTTTGGAAATTTATTTAGCAAAAATAATAATGTCGAGATGGCGGCCTTTGCGGAGATCACCCTGCTGCACAAATCAGGTTCTTTCATTTATTGCACAATTTGAATTTTATAGGTATGAATACGAAGATCTTTTTTTTTAAATAACATGCAGTGAAGATTTCTTAATGTGTACCTGGCTACTTGGCTTCGGTACGGATTGGGGTGAATTTTCTCTAACCGACTCACGCACACGTTCAATGTTGTTTGCACCTCTGCTTGACCTTGAACGACCCGTAGACGATAAATTTAGAGTTGATCCTATAGATTTTTATCAATTTCTTTATTAAATTAACACTTGGTGCCTCGTTTATGTCGTAAAAAGACGACGAACTTTTGTTTTAATAATACGCGTGAACACAGAAAGCACGTTGTTGTTCAGTGAAACGCTCCATGGCAACTAATTTTCCCTAAACCAAGCTTCGACGTATAGGTAACACAACCACCGGGTTCTGCGCCAGCTAGCAGCAAACAAGTAATTACACTTGGTATAAGTTGAACGGATATTTTTTTTGGTTAAATAAAACTAAAAATATTGTTAGGGCTTTGGCCGCCATGGTTTACAGGGTTTACATAATTATTTGTTTTTGGGCCTAAGGGTCGTCGTGGACAAGCAATTCTTCCGGACGTTTCACAAATTCTTCAAAGGTCTGGTTATTGACACTGTTAGCTGACAATTGATAAGTCCCATCTGAATATAATGGTCACTCCAGCCGGTAAAACGCCAGGAAAAATTTCCAATCTATAACAGTCTTTAAGCTCCGAATCAGGGAATACCGTAAAATTTGTAAAGCTTTATAATAAAGTTTGTGTGATTCTAAGCTTCAAGTCTATTCAGTCTATACTTGCTTTGTGCTAAGAGACAAAAGAAAACTCACGGCACCCTATTTCGACTTTGCTCAAATAAAGAGTGTATGCTAGATGTGATAGAAGTTAAAATAAATTGGGTTCTCAGAGATTTACTTCATCTTTTAATTAGTAGTATACAGTATCATTTTATACCATAAAAAATCAAAACTAATTTAGTAAAATATATTTTTATATATAAAAAGAGTTTTTTTAGTGTGTCCGACATTCAGTTAGGGGTCGTTGTTAGACGAACTGTGAGTTTGCGCGCCTGTAAATATAAGCGCGCCTGTAAGTCTGTAAATATGTGTCTCAGTAATGTGGTAAATTATCATGAAATTTTTAACATCAAAGCAATGCTTGCAAATTGTCGAAATTTATTACTAAAATCTGTGTTCTGTGCGACAATCCTATCATTTGGCTTAATCGTCAAACCGAGCGATGTATTCGTTTAATTATTGACAAATTTCGAAAGCATTTCACGCTGCTCAGTATTAAAACAAAAACAATATAAAAAAACTGTGCGTTCCGAAAAAAATACCACCACTGAAGATCAAAATTTATCAATTCGTCGCCATTCGCAGAAAATTGGGGCTTGATATTCGACTACCTGGAATATTTCAATCCGAATTTGAATGGTATTGATCTGGAGGAGGAACAGGATGGCTCCATATGTCATACAGGCAACGCAACAATCGATTTATTGAGGAAACAATTCGGCCAGCAAATTATTTAGAGGAACGGACCTGTTGATTGGCCACCAAGGTCATGTGATTTAACGCCTTTAGATTATTTTCTTTGGAGGTATGTTCAAACTTTGATCTATGCCGATACATCAGCAACTATTGACGCCTTGGAAGCAAACATAACTGCGGACAACAGCAAATATAAACAATTGCGGACATAAATAATTTTCAAACATTAATGCCACTGAATGTCATCACAAAAAAAATAAATAGTTTCAAGGCATCTAACCTGGTTGTATTTAAATTTAAAGTTCGAACACAATAAAAAAAATCACCCATTAAAACGCTTTATCTAAATAAATGAATACACAAAAAAATGTAATATTTTTTTTTGATAAAAATCAAACTTAAATATTCCTATAAAATCTCTTTTTATTTTGAAATTTACGATGAACTACTTTATGATGAAATTACTGCATCTAGTAACACAAACAATTAGATAGTTCCCCTCAATATAATCAGGTTCACTGACCTTCTCTGGCGCCAATACCAATTAAAAATTCCCTGCAAATAAGGCAAGCAATAATTTCAGATGACGTTTTCAAGAGCAAATGATGGTTTAGTTTGACTAAATAATAACAATTTTGATATGTTATTTATATACTCAACACGTAGACACTATATTTCTCTTTTAATATGTTTTAGTCATGACATTTACCTGGAATTTTCGTGACAAAACGTCGTAAAAATTACTTTAAAAATATCAATTTCGCCTTATGAATGATATATTTAACATGCATCACTTTAAATATTTTAAATCGGAATTAAGACAGTGAAATGTAACGTGCAAAGATACGATTAACTCTATACCCTCCCTACTAAATGCTATAGAAGAATGCATAATCGATCACATGTGGTCGATATATTATTCATAAAATCTATGAAAATGCTACAACTATAATACAACTGCATGATATGACCAGAGAAATTAGAATCAAAAGAAGCATTAGACAGAGAGACGTGTTGTCACCAAAATTTTCATACAATTTCTAGAGCATGTTTTGAAATGATAAATTGGGAGGAAAGAGGAAGGTGGTGGGCAGATAAATAGAGCCGTTACAATAAAATACACTGTTTGGCAAATACAGTTGTAATAGCATACGTATTATATATCAATATAACAAAAAATTTCCGTTATATATATATATATATATATATATATATATATATATATATATATATATATATATATATATATATATATGTATATATATATATATATATATATATATATATATATATATATATATATATATATATATATATATATATATATATATTCATACATCGTAGATGTTCGCTAAGGAAGAGGATTCATAAAAATCAACTCCTAAGGGGAGTTGCGTGGGCGTAAAAGATAAATATACTTCGAAATTTGGGATTGTATCGTTATGAATTCATCGTCGTTCTGTCTTCGTGAAATGTATAGAAAAAAATATCAAATAGGTAAGAGCAAAGGAATTCTAAAAGTAATTTTAATCATAAAAAAATCAATTATTACTAAAGTTTATTACGCCCAACGAAACGGGCGGGTAACAGCTAGTGATATATATATATATATATATATATATATATATATATATATATATATATATATATATATATATATATATATATATATATATATATATTATAATATATAAAAAATAAATTATATTAAATGAATTATTGGTAAATCGGCAATTTTTGACCATCAAGAAAAAATACTGGTATCTGGTGATGAATAATGTATTGTGTACAGCAACGTGCAAGGAAAAAAATCAAATTAGTGGATTTAAGTAAGGCGAAAGACTTCCTTTATATGGTTTGTGTTTGTACTATATCTTTATAAAATTATTTTTTGCATTTGGTTGGATTGGAAAGGACTCATATATTTCAAGTTTCCATTCAACCAAGCCGTCAACGCCGACCTTTACTGTTCACAATTAGTTCACAATGCACGATCACACGTTTTAATGAAGACCCAGCAAAAATTGTTGAGCTTTAATTGGGATATTTTTTCCCCATCCACCTTACTCATCGGATATCGCATTCTCGAACTATCATCTATTCGGCTCCCTCCAAAATTGTTTAAACGGGAAATCTTTTAAAACGGAAGAAAAGGTGATAAACCTTTTGACCTTTTTTGGCATTATGGAGTAAAAAGTTGTAACTAATAATGATGTCATGTCAACACCCCAGCTTCAAGAAAATTTTGGAGCATATCTCTACATACAGTGGTGGCCAGAGAAATAGAGGTGTTACTATAAAAGACGCTGTTTGGCAAATAAAGTTGTAATATCATAAGTCATTAGTACAATAACTGTATTTTATAAATATATAACAAAAAAAGGAAAAACATAATATTAAACTTTTAAAAAAATACTGTAAACATATTTGGCAAAAAGTTAGAAAAAAAGAACATGAAAATGTGGTCAAAAAATATAGCCAACCAAGAAACAAGCACAACACATACAATTTAACAGTTAACAAAAGTATTAAATAACACAAACATTTTTTCAACATTTAATACTTGGTATTATGACCTTCGTGTTTTATTATTTCGGCGCATCTTTTAGGTATAGAGTTTACAACTGGTTGGCCATTTCTATGTATACCTGCACATCATTTTTTAATTACTTCCCAAAGTTCAATCTTGCTTCTCGTTTTATATTTACCCATGCCATTCTTGAAGTAAGTCCACAAGTTCTCAATGGGATTGAGGTCCGGTGATTAGGAAGGACTCGACAATAAACCCGCTTTATTGTCACTAAGAAATTATTTCGTTTTCCTAGCATTATGTTTCAGATCATTGATCCTACACCATACCATAAAAAAAAAGCTGCCCGCAGTATTATATTACCACCTCCATGCTTTACAGTTTTAATGGTATCTTTTAGTAATAATTCTTGGTTGGTTAGGTTAGGTTAGGCGAGCATCTCGCAACAAATTAATAAATTTTTGTTTCATCACTCTATAAAATATTGCGCCATTTCATAATTCCCAATTTAACTGATCTTGGGCAAACTGTAAACGTTCTTTTACATTCTTGGTGGATATCAAAGCGACTTTTCTTGCTGCTCTAGCGTCTGAGCTTCTTGTCTGAAGCCTTCTTTGAATTGTTCTTGAACATCAAATTTAATTTCGATAAACCATTTAAATGGGTCGATTAGGTGTTTTTTTATAGCTCCACGGTTTTCGTGAAGTAGTTGTTTTTTAATGGCATTTCCACCATTTTTAATTTCCACAATCCAGGCAATTTCCTTTAGTGACTTTGTTTCTTTCCGCTATTTTAAAATCTGCACTCAACTGTTGTACTGTATTGCACCGCAGCTGTACAATAGACGCCACGGCTTATTTCTAACAAAATTATATATATATATATATATATATATATATATATATATATATATATATATATATATATATATATATATATATATATATGCGTTCTACCCGTTATGACATACGGAAGTGAAACCTGGATACTCACATCGCAATCAATTCAAAAACTTCGGGTGGCACAGAGGGGAATGGAAAGATGTATGCTTGGCATTACAAGACGAGACAGAAAGTCCTACGCATGGATCAGGGAACAAACAAGGGTCTGTGACATCATTGGAAGAGTAAAACAGTTGAAATGGAAATGGGCAGGCCATATAGCGAGGCGATGGGACGACAGATGGACCAAGGCAATCCTGGAGTGGATACCGCTTGATCGCAAACGTCCGCGAAGAAGACCGAAAGCACGATGGACTGATGGCATCGTTAAGTATATTGGACCCGGGTGGCGGAGGAAAGCCCAGGACCGTGAAGGTTGGAAGCATGCTGAAGAGGCCTTCATCCTGCAGTGGATCGATACGGGCTGATGATGATGATGATGATGATGATGATGATATATATATATATATATATATATATATATATATATATATATATATATATATATATATATATATATATATATATATATATATATATATATATATATATATATATATATACAAGATGGGTAAAGAGAGAAGAGTCCAATTTCACTCGAAAAAGACAACACTTGAAAATGCCAATAAGGTTTTGGCAAAACGTCGTGAATATTCCCAGAACGAACAAATCGACACCCCGAATGATTTAGGAACATTAACTAATATCCATTCCATAGTATCCTATGTCCAAGTATCATATGTCCTATTCCGCGACATAATCGACTTCTATGCCAAATTTCATTACAATCCTTGCATCCGTTCGAGCGTCATTGAAGGTCAAACATCCAAACAAACATACTTTCACATTTATAGTATTAATAAGATATGCCAATAATATATTTATTTAATTTAATTATCACGCAGTGCGTGGATCTTTGGTTATTGAGGGCTAGATATCAGTGCTTGAAGCACGGACATAGTGATGGCTATCTTGCAGATCAAACCCTTCGCCCCAAAGCCGACTAAATCACTTTTATACACGAAATGACTCTCCAATAGAACCCTCTCGGTGGTTAAATTGTACGAAATCCTTACAAAAAACTCGTTTAAAGCGAAGTATTTAAACAAACTAATTTTTCTCAATTTTCTTTATTTAAATACATTTTGTAATGTTAAAATCAACACAAACTACAAAGAATTAATACACCATAATTAAACAGAAGTATACCATAATTAAAGCAAAATTTCAAGTTAGTAGTTAATAAAGTCCCAATTTTTGATAGGAAAAAAGTATTTTTATTCATTTCAAGTCAAAAAGTAGCTTATAATATTGCTTCGTGTTTAGGACTAAACGTCATTCCTAGGACTGTGAGAAAGTATTTACATTATTTTAGGTATAGAGTATAGATGAAGGAGTGTCCGTGAGCAGTTCCTATCAGAATAACAGGGAAAAAACTTAAAATTCGCTAAAACCTACATAAATTACCCGTTAGATTTTTAGAAATTAGTCACTTTTAACGGGTCTTTTAAATTGAGCGGTTTTTTTGATTCTTGAATAAAAGGCAGAATTTGCGTTGATTTCAAAAAACTTTTTATTGATAATTGAAACATGGTGCAATGACATTTAAACACGAAAGACAATATCTGCTAAATGACCACCTCTTGCAGCTCTACAGACGCACACTCTTTTGTCAAAACTTTGAAAACATTTTAACACAACCGTGGCTCTATCTCACCAATGACTCGAATAATTTCATCCTTTAATTCAGGAATCGATTGTGGATTGTTCTTATAGGCCTGACTTTTCACGTAACCCCCAAAAAAAATAGTCCGACCGTGTCAAATCACATGTAATTGGTGGCCAATTAATATCACCCTTTCTTGTAATCACTCGTCCAGGAATTTTTTCTATCAATAAATCAATTGTTTCATTAGCAGAGTGCCTGTTGGAACCACATATTCTTCAGATCAATATTATTTAATTCAGCTCACATAAATACACTCATCATCTCACGATATCGAACACCATTCACAGTTACAGCTTCACCAGCAGCATTCTGAAAGAGATACGACCCAAATACACCTCCTGACCATAAATGCACACTCAACAGTGAGTCGTTTAGGATTTCTCATAAATCACTTGTGGATATTTCTCAGCCTAAATGCGGCAATTATGTTTATTAACATAGCAACCAATTTCAAAATGTACTTTATCTAAAACGATGATTTTTTGAGAAAAATCATTTGTTTGTTCTTTGATCTAATTGAGAAATGCACGTTTTGAATGATTCGGTGGCTTTAGTTCCTGCATTATTAAAACCTCATATGCCTTCAAAGTTAAATCATATCGTAAAATACGCCATGTTGTGGATTCACTGAGTTCAAACTATTGTGAACGCCGACTAATGGAAATTTCTGGATCCTCAGCAACACTTTCGCGTACCAAATCAATATGCTACTGTGAACGATCACTACGACTATATATTGGTATTCTTTAATCATTTACTGAACCAGTTTCTTGAAATTTTTTGGCAGTTCGATTGACAGTACTTTCAAATGGACAAACTATAACTGCATTGATTCATAAAATAATTCAACAACTTTAACGTGTTGTTGTATTGCGTACGACCCCATTTTCATAAATGTCATACATTACACTTCTGAAATATGAGATCTGAGTCTATACCTAGGCAAATTCACAACGCCATTTGTGTTTTATTCAAGAATTAAAAAAAACACTCAATTTGAAAGACCCGTTAGTTATAAAAGCAAATTTTGTTTATTTGGCTACAATGGCCATAAAAAAAAATTAAACTGTGCTGAATCCTCGAATTATAAATCGCACAGTAAAACACAGTGATGGTTTAGAGGTGTATGCCTTGAGCTGGGATTAGAAATTTATTAGTCATTGATGGGCTGCTAAATGCTCACAAATGGACATTTTCCAAAAAAGTACTTTGAAACCAGGTACAAGAGATATCTTCACAGTCCAGCATGACAAGGACCCCCAAGCACAGAAGACACATCTCCCCAATCACCGGATATGAATAAATATATATAAATATATATAAATATATATATATATATATATATATATATATATATATATATATATATATATATATATATATATATATATATATATATAGGGTAAGACGGCATCAAAATCGGGACAAAAGTCAATTTCAATTTCCCGCCGTTCTGTACCACTTGTAGAGGTCGCGATTGGCGCCCAAATAGCTCGACACATGTACTAAACTGTCATAACCTCGAAACAGTGGCAATGTTGAAACCAAGCGTGGGATATAACCGAAAAATCATTGGGTTCTTTGAGTATCCGAGATCCACTGTGTATGATGTCGTCGCGAAAAATGAGTCGGAGAAGTCCAACGAAGGTTTTGCAACACCGACAAAGAAAACTCACTCTCAAAGGAACGCGTTGTCAGGACGCCCGACATTATTCAATGGTCTCAGGAGCTAATTTTTGAGGGTCCAGGGCAGTCGATCCGAACATTGTCATCTATTGTTGATATGAGAGGGACTTCCGCTACAAGTATTACACCGTTAAAGTGAGACAGATGTTTTCCGAAGATGTCAAGACAAAGCGAGTTAAATGCTGCAACCTGCTTATGTGTTCTTTAAGATAATGTTGCCGGACGCCTCAAGTTTTTTTCTCACGAAAAAATGTTTAACGTCGATGCGAAAATCAATTGAAGAAATGTTCCCATTGTTTCCAGAATAAAATTTCCGGCGAATGTTCACGTGCTAAGTGAAGGTGATGTGAATCACCTTCATCACGAAATTGTCACGAAATTGTCTCCGCGATGATACTATTTTTTGTAAAACTGTTTTTTCAAAAGCTGTGTAAACAAAAATACCTTACATATATACATTTAGGATTGGTCGACCTTAGAAACTTTTGCAACGACCTTTGTCACATAGACTGAACACATAGACCTTTCATTTCTCTTTAAATGGGTTTTAGTCATGACATTTACCTGGAACTTTCGTGACAACATGTCGTAAAAATCACTTCAGAAATATCAATTTCATTTATGATACAATTGTGTGTCTCACTTTAAAATAATTTAAATTCGATTATGACGGTACAACGAAACCGTGTACGTTCAACAGCTGTAAAATCAGACATCTCCTTTGAAATCGCTTTCTCGCATTTCAGTAAGCATGCAGACAACAGGGAATGATCAATCTTAATAAGTTAGTGTTAAAGTAACTTCCAATTACACAGGTCAACAAATTTAAACTTTTTTGAGGTAACATTGATGAAAACAAGCGTATATGAAGTATTTTATAGTCCTAAATCCGAGAATTATAAGCTAATTATTGTAACACGTACAGTTTTTTTGTTATAGGGGGTCGGTAATGGGGAAAAAAGGGAAACGACATAGTTAGTTTACAAGTTAATATTTATTTAATATAAACATGTAAAACGTGTTAAATCTATACAAAGACATAGGATTATGTGAATAAAAAATATATTACATGAGATGTCATACAGCGACAAAAATTTTCACTTTTTCCTTTTGTAGCATCATCTCTTTTTAAAAACCAGCAATAGTCGCCTAACATAGATGGATTCCAGGGTCCTTGATATCTTGCTTCCATCGTCCTGATGTCCTCGTCAAATCTCTCCCCTTGGTCGTCGCTTATTGCACTCAAATTTTCCGGAAAAAATCCAAATGGGAGTGTAAAAATGCATTTTTAAGAACATGCGACACCTTAGTATTTGATAGGCTTTCAAGAGTTCATCTATGAGGTTTTTATAGTTTTCATCTTTCTTGTTGCACAGAAATGCTTTCACTACACTTACAAATCATTTCCAAGCTGCCAATTCCTTTTCGTTTAATTTTTCTTGAAAACGAAAATCACCTAGAAGCTTCCTTATTTGAGGTCCGCTAAATATGACTTCTTTTAGTTTTGCATCACTTAGTTAAGGAAATATGTATTTGGTACTTGAAACCAATAGCTTCCTTGTCCATGGCTTTGACAAAGTTTTTCATTACTCCAAGCTTAATATGGAGAGGCGGAAGAAGCATCTTTTATCTTGATCTCCAATTTGGCACTTAAAATATAAAAATGGGCTTTTCTGACTTCCTCGGGTGTAACGGGTAAACTTGCCATTTTATATAAAATCGACTTAAACATTTGACAATACTGTAACGACACTGAAACAAACTAAACTATAGAAAACAATAAAACTGCCCTTAAAGATTCGTAGAATATTGGGGAAATACCCCCTCTGCGGTCTTGTGGTATTTCCTACATTGTTCAGTTCAAAGTCAGGGATGAATAATTTCAATTTCCTCATAATATAAAGGAGAAGCAGATACTTTCAAATGGGACGTGCTAGGCTATTTCTGTGAAGGAGTAGTTTAAAAACTACCTAAATGAAACGCAAAAAGAGCATTCTGGTCAATGTTACAAAAATCATGTCGACTTGTGTTATTTTAGCCAAATACGAACATACAACTGTAAGGGAAAGTACTTTTGTAAATTTAACCATCGATTATTTACATTTTTTTAACAAAAAGTTTCTTTATAACATGTATACAAAATTCAACCATTTCCGCGGAAAACCGGTCAGAAGATTCATTTTACTTTTCTTGACAGTGACAACCTCTTGTTTATTTCGATCGAACAGTCTCATCGTTTTGATTATCTCGACCTATCGAAATTCAATTTTTGTTGCATTTGCCTCTTTAAAGTATTATTTTAAAATAAACTATAATATGTTTAGTAATTTATTTCATATGTTTCCGCATCAATTTGGTTTTGTATTGTTACAAAACAAGGAAAACTTACACATTATTGTCGTTTAATATCAAAGTTGAAATTACTAGCACTAACCTTCACACTACAACAGACTTTAAACGATTCAAGTCACATTAAGAAACACATGATTAATTGTTTAATTAAATTAACTGTTCAAAATGTCCATCATCCCATTCCCCGTGAAAGTAGCCTCGTCGATTGATAAAATATTGAATAAAAAATATGGATTCCTTTGGTTTTGACCAATAAATTATTCACAATATATTTGCCTGTGTGAAAAATCAGTAAGAGTGCGTGTAGCCTCTATACATGATAAGGATAGAGTAATTACTCTTTTAGTGTTTTATGTACAATCCAATGAGAAAATCCAACTTCTCGCGCAACACTTCAGAGTACTTCTGGTAGAATCCTCTTTAACAAGATGTAAAATGTGTTTTTTGATTTCAGGACCGATTTCTCTCGACTGCCTACATTCTTGAAATTTTGAAACCATACTACCCGTATCCAAAAGTATTTCAGAAAGTTCGACAAATATTTGCCGAGCTGGAAATGGCCTTTTTGGGTGCCGCTGGCCGTAAATATGCCTAGCTCTTTCCGAGATCTACGTTGGTCACTCGCCAGTCGGTAGGTTTCCTGATAGACTTATGGGTAGGCACATAACCAAGGGTTTATAGCCCGAGGGGCGTGCTGGCCTGGGTTTGTCGGAAGCTGATGACCGTGGTTCGGAACCCACGTTAAGCTGTAGGTCCAGTCGCTAAATAGCCTAGTTGCTGATGCGCCTCTAACCCAAACACTTTACTCTTTCGGAGAAGTTCGCCGTAATTAATAAGCAAATTCTGATATTGGCGTACAGAATATATTTTTAGATGTAAATCGAACTTAAATGCATGCACTGAAACACTGAAATAATTTTAGTCGCAATTCTGAAATAACAACTTTTATCATGGCGATATTGCGACATTCTTTAGGGCTGATGTAGGGCCAGATACTTAATTAAACACAAAATGTTTTAACAACGTTAATTAGTTTATTTGTAGTTCATTCGTTAAATAATAACAAATTCATATTTTCCAAATGTGGTGTTTCACATATTTACTTAAAATGTTAATTCTTATCATAGTTTCTCGATTGGTAATTTAATAACTTTGCAACTTTTTTCAGCGAGAATTCTTAGGTTTTTAACTCATGTTGTAAGGAACTTTTTTTCTTTAAAATACATAGTGCGTCCATTAAAGTATCAGTACTTAAGATATATTTCAGCAACTAGTCACGCCATCTATTGACGAGCGCGGTTTTTTCAAAGCTTGAACATTCCTTGACCTAACGAAACCTACTTTACCACGATCGGATGACATTTGTTGATTTTATGACGTCTTGTTTACAAGCCAAAAAAGTTTGATGTACAAATAAAATCATGGAACAAAGAGCACTTAATAAATTTAACGCAAAACTCGGTCAAACTGCGTCGGAAACATTCCGGTTGATGCAGCAAGTGCAATCCAAAAAACGTTTATGCCACAGAAACACATTTGTTCTGCTTAAACAATCATCGCCGTATGATTGTTTAAGCAGAACAAATGTTTTTCTGCGGCATAAACGTTTGTTGGATAATAAAGTGTCGCTAGAGAATGACAAACGTGACGGCAGATCAATTTCAGCTTGCACTCCCGAAACGATCGAAAAAGTTCGCGATTTTGTAGCAATGCATCACTAAAAATAATGAAAAATGCTTTAAATATCGGCAAAGAAACGATTTGACTCATTCTTGACAAGGAATTGGGTAAAACAAAGGCGTGTGCAATGTTGGTTCCATACACGTTGACGGAGGAGCAAAAATCACTTCGTGTCAATCATTCCAGAGAGGTAGTCGCAGCCACCAGAAATGATTAAAACTTCCTGAAATTAATTGTTACGGGGAACATGGTGCTTTCAATACGATCTAGAAACTAAACGCCAAAGTGCGGAATGGAAGTCGAAAAACTCACAATATGTAAAAAAAACACGAAAAGCTCCTTCAATGTTCACTGTTTTCTTCGATGGCAAAAGCAAGTTCGTAACAAAGAGTTCGTTACAACTGGTCAAACAGTCACTGGGCAGTACTACTTAGAAGTCCTGAAACGATTAATGCACATAATTCGTCGCATTCGGTCAGAATATTGCGATCCAGACGTCTGGAGTTTGTTGCACGATAATGCGCCAAGTCACACATCGTTAATTGTGCGTCCATTTTTGGTCAGAGTGATCAATCCCATCGTATTCACCAGATTTAGCCCCTTGTGACTTCTCCTTGTTTTTGAAGATATTCAGACCATCTAAGCAGCTTCGACACAGAGCACGCATTTGAATCACTAGTGAATCGATGTAACAAATGTATCGAAGAGAAAGGAAAATACTTCGAATAATTTATAAAAATTTAATCACATTTTCCCGGACCAGTACTGATACTTAATGGACGCACTGCGTAATATGAAGAATCGTCGATTAAATTTACGAAAGCACTTTCCATTACACCTTGTATAATGATAACTGATACTTTAATTTTCAAAAGAAAGTTTTTAGCTTATCTTGTGAACAAAAATCAAATGCTGTTCGTTACATCACTTGAGAACGGCTGAACCGATTCGGCTAATTTTTTTTAATATTCGTAACAGTCCGAATAAGGTTTTTATGGAAAGAAAAATTGGAAAAGTTTTCAGAAATAAAAAGCGAGACAATTGACAATTGCAAAGGGAAGTCGAAATATTCGTACAAACTGCAAACATCATAATTTTTGTATGCACTCTCGGTCATAACTGACGATAGGAACAACATATTTGGTTGATTCTTTATTTTTTGTTTTGTTCGTTACGCTCCCCGGATGGAAATAACTCAATTGAATGTTTTCAATTGTAAAAAAAATCTGGAAGATCTGGAAAAAAATTTAGAAAAACGCATTCCAGTCTAAATTAAAATAAAATTACATTTGTTTTTACTTTTGGGTTGTTTCGTGATCTATACAACAAATATAGTTATTTTATTTCTATTCCAATTTATTTCGCAATCTGTGCAACTGTCGTTTGACAACTGAAAAAGTCTGTTTAAATTCAGAACACAAACAAATTATCTTAAATTTAAATTATATAATAATAAATAATTTAAAATTTAAATTATCACAAACACGTTCAGCACATACACAAGAAGAAAGCGAAAATGCAGATGATATACATCGAATGAGACATCATCGGTCAGTAGAGACCAATCATGAGACAATGAATTTGAATAATCGTGCAAGAAGACAAACAAATGTTGCATTGAATACTCATCGAACTGCATTCCGTTACACCAAGTAAATTAATTACAGTGCAGACCAATCCGTTGCTATTGGATCGATGAGCGTTGCGTGCCCACATTGTAAGGCATTGAAATACAGAAATGAAACCCCTGGATTGTGTTGCGCAAGTAACAAAGTCAAATTGGCGCTATTGGTCCCGTCATCAGAGCCATTGTGATCATTGGTTTCTAGAACAGGAACAGATTCCACACATTTCCTAATACAAATCCAGAAATACAACAGTGGCTTCCAAATGACTTCATTTGGCGCAACAAATGTGATTCGGGGCAATTTGATTGGAAATTCATTGTGATTTCAAATTTAATGGAAGAAAATAAATTATTTGGTTAACATGACATTCTGATTTGATTTAATTGTGACTTAAATTTTGGAATAAATCCGCATGGTTCCCAGTCGCGTTCCATCACATTCCAGGCACATCATACATTTCCAGCATTTCAGCGGTGTACTACCGATAGAATTCAACTCACATATAAAATTTCCGATTGGCGTACTTCTGAATATACTCCTCCTCTAATTGAATATCCATGGTCACAATCACTAATAAATAGATACATTGATCACTCAGAATTACGTTTTTTTCTCATTTTTACTTTGTTTACACATTTCCAATAGCTTTTCATAAATTCACAAAACGATCACAAACAAGTTTATTGAAATTTGGACAACAGGACAACTTCTGTTGGGTCAGCTAGTTTGTAATAAATATAATTGTAATCAGTCTGATATTATGATGCTTTCAACGCTCAGTAACTGACTAGGTTATTTCCTACTGTCATTATTCAAATAATCCGACAGCATGAATGATAGCTAGCCCGAGGCTGAGCTAGTCTTTTGTTTTTCAGTCATCCAAGAAGCTCAGATAGATCGATTTTTAACAGGGTCGTTAAAACAGGCTGACGAAGATATAACTGAATTATTTGATTATGAATGGATTATATTGATAGTAGGATGGCAGATTTTGACATTGATTGAGTTGTCGGGCTAATCGTGATGATTTAGGTATATAAAAACTACGAGAACCGTCCAAATAGGAAAAAAATAATGACTCAAGAAGTCAATAAATGCTCTAAAAAAATTTTAAGAATTATTTACAGCAGAGTAATTTGCAAAAATTGTCCAAATGTATTATTTAATATTTAACTCGGTTGCGCCTAGAGGGCCTATCAACAAAAAGTTTTTTTTTACAACAAACGCAGTACTTATTATCATCTATAATTGTTTTCGCTTTAACCCCTGATAAACTGAATGGTTGTCATGTACATACATGGTGTTGTACAATATAGTACACAATTTGTCCAATCTTTTAGTAATCAAATCAACTGGATTCTCAAACAAAATTTTTTGTGGTTCGGAAAATACAGCCCTGTATTTTGACAACTGTGAAACTTAGATGTCATCTAAACTATGATTTGTTTGGTTTAGGGTTTGCCATTTTATAATATGGATCGTTTAACCACCGAACAACGCGTTAAAATTGTTAAAAGTTTGTACAAAAATGGTGATTCTGCCGTAGCTACGTTTCGCGCCTTACGAGCAAAATGTGGTCGCTATAATCGTCCTTTTGAGCGCACAATTTCTAACACAGTCAAGAAATTTGAAAATATTGAATATGTTACGAATATGGTAAGACATGTGCATCATCGTAACAATCGCTCGATGGAAAATATCGCTGCTCTTAGTAACTTAAATTTATCGATTCCTCGGCGTTCACAGTCTGTGGGTTTGTCTTAAGGCACATTATGGCGTACTTTGCATTTGGACTTGCACCCTCATCCTTCCAAAATTCAACTCAAGCAAGTCGATTCGGTGTTTGAACATTCACCTAATTTTTCGAACAAAATCTATCTTCGGCGATAAGGCTCATTTCTCACTTACGTAAGCAAAATTACCGTATATGAGTCTCTGAATACCCACAAGTAATTGTGGAGAGTCCATTGCATCCGCAAAAGTGACTGTTTGGTGGGCATTATGGTTTGGTGACGCCATTGACCCGTACTTCTTCGAAAACGAAGGAGTGAATGTTAACGTCAATTCAGAAATTGAAGATTTCCATCTGAGCAATATGTGGTTCGAACAAGATGGTGCCACAAGCCACACGACCAATTTAGATTTGGTGATGTCAATTGGCCGCCGAGATCATGCAATTTGACGCCGTTGGGATTTTTTTGTGGGGCTACGCGAAATATCGTGTTTACGTAGACAATCCTCAAAGTATTGAGCAGTTGAAAGAACGTGAACGTCCAATGTCGTAAATGCAGCCTGCAATTGAATCATTTAAAAGAGGTATTTTATCCAGCAATTTGGACGATTTGTCTCCCAGTACACAACTAACTACAACTTTAGAAGCTGACATTTTTTGCAATATTGTATGACTGTATGACTTTGTCACAAGGAAAGAGGCACGTAAATATTCAAAGTTAATAACCACTGTGTTTTTCGGAGTTTTTTTTTAATAATCCAACTACCTCTTTTTTCGAACAAAAAAAACTAAAGACTTGTCTACTAACTGCTGATGTTTTGTCTCCAAATGTCTTCGCAGGAATGATGGCTTCATAGAACTATTTGCGAGAACTTCTGAGCCTATTACTCACTGTGGCTTTTGGTATCGAGATTCTTCTTTGCACGTAAATCCAATTTTCCGAGTCTTCGTCATATTTGCTTTTTATTGCCGATGGATTGATATTTTTTTCTGGTTCACTCGTTCACTCGGCATTCGTTTGAAATGTTCCAAATAGCAAAAAGTAGACGCAATCTGAGTCGACGTACTTTTCACAGCTTACAAATTGGACGATAACGTTTGAGTATCTGGACATATTTCGCATAATGATCCCTTTTTTAACCATTGATTCATGTTTACAACTATTATTGGTTCAAAATTACTTGCTCACTTTATTGCCGGCCGCCCGAAATGAGTGCAAATGTTTATTTTGTTTTGGTAAATATTTCAGGCAGCAATACGCCGACCCTGCTCTAGGCCAACCAAACTTGATAAGGTGCTTTCTGAGAGGTCAACGACGTTGTTCATAGACCTTCGATAAAACTAAAAGCCAAGCACAAACTAAGGGTTGATAGCTCGTGGGGGCCACTAACCTAGTGACTAATGCATCTTCTAACTTTAAAATAAACCAAGCCGTAGTTTTAAAATATATCACTGAATTTGTATAGACTTTCTAATATCCGATAACGGCATTTTCTAAATATTCTCTCACTCTAATTGTATCGACAATTTCAAATAAATAGCAGGAAATTGCTATTTTGAATTTCAAACGCCAACATAACAGATCTTGATTGGCTATAAAATACTGTTTGTTACTTTTACGTAAAATAAACGTCTTCAATGGAATTCTTATTACTGTTTTAACGAACTAACCTTGCGAAAACCGATTACCTAATAATCCAAGATCGACTGACCTGTAAAAGAATTCGTTAATTCCCCGTGTCCGTCTTGGTGACATAACACATTAAAAAATGTAGAAATTTGAAATCGTGACGGTTTTACGAGACTCAGTCGATTTTTTTCTGAGAAATATTGGAATTGCGTTTTTATTCAAAAACTTTTAGACTATTTCTATTTTAATTTTATTAAATATATTAAACTAGCAGAACCCGGCAGACGTCCTGCCAGTGTATATTTTACCTTTATATGTCTAAAATGGATAGTCTGTATGTAATGTAGAATCTATAAAGCGTTGTAGAAAATTGTGGAAAAATGAAAGATTACTCATATTGATAAGATTCTATTATTTTTATTAGTATAAATTAATGATAAATTATATACATTTTTGTTATTAATAATTCACGTGAACGAACAATATTTTTTACTATACCATTCGCTATATAATCAAACCAAGTAATTCAAACTAATACTAACATCTAGCGTAACGTAAGTGGATAAACGATATTTTTGGTTTTCTAATTCCGTGAATAGATGTACAGAGTTTTTGGAGTTTCTACTCTGGAGCAAGAAACATATAGCTGATCATGCGAAAAACATAGATTTTCTAAATCGAATCCGGCAACGCGCAGCGACTGCCCTTGAACTTTGTTGATTGTCATCGTGAAAACAAGACGCACAGGAAACTGAAGTCTTTTGAATGTGAAGGGCAAATCAATGGGAATCACTGGAATGTGCGGAATCATTAGATCTTTTCCTTTATATATGCCATTAATTATTGTTGCTTCAATCAGATTCGGCATCAGTTTTTTCATGGAAAGTCTGGTTCTATTGCACAACTTTATATATGCCATTAATTATTGTTGCTTCAATCAGATTCGGCATCAGTTTTTTCATGGAAAGTCTGGTTCTATTGCACAACTTTGGCGTGTTCAGATTCCGAGCATTATTGGGGAGCCAATTTTCAACGTCAGTTTATGCGGTGGGATTCCAGGTGGCTCCAATGAATTGAGAAATTCGACTGGATAATGAAGAGCTTGATAGTCTTCTGTAACTTTATCAATGAATTTGGATTCCGTCACCGCACCAGAAATTTTCAATTGAATCTTATTATTGATTCGATTTACGTCATCATTCTTTCGATCTAAGATAGAATGCTCGCAAAGCCAATCGTGATTCCTGAAGTTGTTGGCGATGTTCGGACTTTATTTTCAAGATCGATCTTCTATATATATATATATATATATATATATATATATATATATATATATATATATATATATATATATATTATACGCTTAAGATTGCGATCTATGACGTAAATTACGTCCTATAAGATAATCCAAAGACGCGAAAATAATGGGTTATTCCCGATGAGCCACCAACCAATACAGCAAAACCAAATATTCACGCCGGGATCACACCTATGTATATAGTGGGATCGGCTGGACGTCGTGTATTATCAGTTATTCCCATCTGATCAAACGGTCACTGCCGGGCGTTATCAGCACCGATTGTTTCGTATTAGTGGCGATTCGAAGAATAAAATACTTGGTACTAGGAGGGAAAGAAGAAAAATAATTTTGCTTCAGAACAACACACGGCCTCATGTAGCAAAAATGACTCTGGGGATGATCATCGAGTTGGGATGGGACATTTTATCACACCCGGCGTCTTCTCCAGACTTGGCTCCTTCAGAATATCATCTCTTCCGATTTCCGGAAAATCACCTGGTTGATCAAAACCACCAACTTTTTTTCCTGCCTGAAATGTGGCAATAATGTATAGAAAGGAGACATTAAGTTTATATAATTTATTTTCATAAATGAATATCAAGAGTAGTAAAAAAGAGCGAGAATTAAGTTGATTTAAATTTAGAAACCAATGTATCTCCTATATATATATATATATATATATATATATATATATATATATATATATATATATATATATATATATATATATAAGAATGGAGATATCGCTTCCGAAAATATACTGCTGAACAAAAAATGTGCGACTTCCTTTATGCATATTTGCATCAAACTGAAAATATAGCCGGAGTGAATATTTACAAACATTCATCTATTCTACTGAACCTGACGCCTAACACACCACTCAATAACTTCGTGGAATAATTAATAAAACAACAACTTTTACGCAAAATTTGACTTTATTCATCAACATAGTTTCTTTCAAGAGTAATACCTTGATTTCAACGCTTTTCTAACATTTCGATAACTTTTTTGTATATAGAACGATTTATCTTTGGCTTCAAAATAGGCTTCAGTTTCGGCAATCACTTCTTCATTGGAGCCAAATCTCTTTCCCTGGAGCTTTCTTTTTAGGTCAGCAACAGGTAGTAGTCACTACCACTACCTGTTGCGTATCCGAGAATACGGTGGATGAGGAAGCAATTCAAAGTGCAATTCATGCAATTTTGGCATTGTTGCGAGCGACTTATGACACGGTGCATTATCCTGATAAAAGAGCACTTTTTTTTCTTCATTTGGGGTCGTTTTTTCGCAATTTCTTCCTCAAATGCACCAATAACGCCATATAATATTCGTTATTGATGGTTCTTCCTTTGTCAAAGCAATCAATGCATAAAATACCTTGCTCACTCCAAAATACAGATGCCAAAACCTTACCAGCTGACATTTGCCGTTTTGGTCGCTTTGAGCGGCTTTCGCCAGTTGCTATCCACTCAGCTAACTGCCGATTTGACAGTGGAGTATAGTGAGGGATCCATGTTCCAGCCATTGCCACATACCGCATGAAAAAATCCTTTTTATTTAGCGAAACAGTTCCAAACAGCGCGCTGAATGGTCGATGCGTTACTGTTTTTGATCTCATGGACAAATGTTCATGCAAAATGGTAAATACACTGCCTTCTAATATCTTTAAAGTATCAGCTATCTCACGTAATTTCAATTTACGATCGGCCAAAACTATTTTGTAAACTGTTTTTATGTTTTCTGGAATAACAACCAGGAATTTGGGTGACCAGAGCGTTCAGCGTCATCTGTATTTGTACGGCCGCGTTTAAAATCAGCAAACCACTTCTTTAACACTTGTCTCGAAGGAGCAGAGTCCGAATGACACTTGTCAAGCCATTGCTTTGCTTGAACGGTATTTGGTATTTCCATTAAAAAGCAACACACCATTTTTTCATTAAATTAACACATCAAACTCAGATATTTCTATTGTTTTCAAAATTACAAGAGTAGCGTTACTGAAACCACTGTAACATGTGAACTAAACCTTAGATTGTCGTGAAATGTTGACAGGTATCATTTGAAGGTTAATACTTCTTAAAAATCATATGGATTTGTCAATAGTGATGCCACCTATAAGTCAACCTACTATTATTTTGCTGGGCCTGACACCTATTCTACTGAACCTAATATCTATGCTACTAGGCCTGACGCCTATTTTACATGACAAACTGGATAATATAAATTAAAATGGTTTTTTTGTAGATTATAAAATTCTGTAACAACATAAATGACTGATATAACACTTAAAATTTCACAATAAGTATTCACAATATAAAACAAAAAAGTGTTGATAATATGATATTGCAATTTTTGCGATACATTGCTATTTTTATTGCTTCTGATTATGGCTTTATGACATTAATCTTTTTCATTTGTTACTTTTTAAATCCCCAAGATTTTTTGATTGGCTGTTTGCTATGCAGGAGTGGTTCAGTTTAATGTAATATCTGAAATACCGTAACAATAAATCACAATTTTTTTAACGATGATTTTAAGTTTCTCACAATAAAATGGATTATTTCGTGGGTGAGTTTTTGGTTAGATAATTTAAAGATTCTGCTTTTGATATTAATAAATGTACTAATATTAAAGCTACTGGATTAAGAGCCGCGACAAATCCTTAACAAGTAAATTATACAATCAATTAATACAAGCACAATATGTGTGTGTCATATAAATTGAAACAAGAGATGGATAGTATTCTGAAGCATTTGCTTTGGAAAGTAGCAACTAGAAATTAAAATATATTAAGTATTGCAATTCAAAACTAAAAATTCACTAATATGTTGTTCACTATAAACATTTGAATCAAACTGAAAATATACTGGTTGCATAGCATATCTTAAACACATAAACTGACACACTTTTTTGCTTGTTTACCTTTAAATTCATGAATACGATTAAAAACATATATACAAGGACGAATCTGGCATAACAACCGATTTTGAACGACCTTCTTTAAATTCGTCCGTGAGCGAACGACGGCCACGATTGAATTCACTAAACCTTTCACCAAACATATACAGTGGTTTTAGATGGTGCTTCATCGCCAAATAAGTAAGTTGATCGATGTCCTAAAAAGGTAAAGCGTTAGGGTTAGAGGCGCAATCAGCCACTAGGCTATTTAGCGACTGGACCTACAGCTTAACGTGGGTTCCGAACCACGGTCATCAGCTTCCGACAAACCCAGGCTAGCACTCCCCTTGGGCTATAAACCCTTGTTTATGTGCCCATAAGTCTATCAGGAAACCTACCGACTGGCGAGTCCAACTACCGCTCCAGTGCGGTTTCGGCACAGCAGGAGCAGACCGCTGCTCTTACCGTCTGCACCAACGCGACCGGCTGATCGATGCACTGTTTTTGAGACAATCCACGTCATAAATCATAGTAAATCATCGTACGAAAATTCTCACGAGTTTTCAAGTAACGAAATTTTCAAGTCACTAAACAACACCAATAGCGTCCGTATTACAAAACGTTCTGAATACGTATAGGTCAACAATATCAAACTTTATGATATATATGTCAGGTGGCATCTAGCAACACCATTGTTGCCAATTCTGGATACATAAACAACAACCCTCGTATAAGCTGTGTGGTGCATTCTTAATTTTTGAATTTTTACAGTTTCTTTCTTTGCAAGTCTTTGTGCTGGTCTCCATGTGGGGTTATTTTATTTTATTCTAGTTAAAAACAATCTTTTTTTCCCAATTTACTAGAACACGCTTCTAATAACTTATTGTTAAGATAAAGTTTAATAATGTGAATGTATTTGGTGGGTGACGTATTATTCACAGGCTGTCAAGTTGTTTCTTTTGTACCTAGAATGAAACTGTATTTGTCATGACTCTAGATTTTGTCTGGGATGCATAGATTATATCTGGGATATTATTGGTCGAACATGTACAACATGTCTGAAATGCCTTGCCACAAGAAGACATAGGTCAACTAATAAACTCACATGAACTCACTGAGAATAAAAGGAGACGTTTTGATGTTGTGGCATTGCTCTTGAGATTCAAGAAAAAGAATTTTCTGCATAAGATTCTAACCATTGACGAAAAGTGGAGCGATAATCCAAAGAGGCAAAAATAGTGGGTTAATACTGGTGTGCCATCAAATGTGCTGTGTATATTGTGGAATATATACAGCGCCGTGCATTATGAGTTGCTCTAGTCTAGTCAAACGGTCACTGCAGAATATTATCAACATCAAAGCAACTGATTCGTGTTAGTTAGGCTGGCAGACCGTAGAAAAAAGGCATTATACTGCCAAAACAAAACAGAGCTGGGAGATTTTAGCCCTCTCCCTTATTTTTTTTTCTTCTCCAGAAATTTATAAGTATATTAAATGTAACCTGGCTGTAACATAAAAATTATATTGACATAGTTTTATAAATTTCCAATAGCCATAAAAAATGATTTACGTCTATGAACACAGCAAAAATATGAAATCCTTTTGCTTAATTAGAGATGGAAATTATAAATTAACAACTTTCTGTTGCAACGCTGTTCTTAATAATCGAAATGTAAGATTTTTTTTTTCATTTAATTACTCAATTTCTGAATGGTATAAACATATAATAGTTAGAGTAGAATTGTTTGGTTGATTATATTGTTTATTGCAGTTATCTGCATCAGTTGCGGTTCACGGCTTATAATTTACATTTAATTAGTAAACAAGGAAAACAAAATGAATAATTCAAAATTAGAGGAATGTTAATATATTTAAAAAGTTAGTCATGAATGGAATATTTCTTATGTTAACATTTTTAATTTTGGATTCGTTTCAGGCATGTGATGTGTGACTTGCATGTACTCTAAACGATTTTGCACTACTTATTCCAGAAAAATTTTATTCACTGTGCTTTGTTGAAATTGAATTCTCAATTAGTTGTTTTTCATTTGCTTTCTAGCAACTATTTATTTTCTGAAATGTAAAGACAATATACCAGGTGTCCCATTAAAGATGGATCGCGGCCGTATCTTGAAAACTATTTATCCCACAGCTTTGGGGAAAAAAAATTGTACTAAAAATGATCATGAGAAATTCACCAAAAATATATTTAAGCTTCTTAAACGACCGCAAGAGGGCGTGACGAGCTAAACATTTTTAAAAATCTTTTTTTTTGTGTATTTTCAAGTGTTAACCGAGTAAGAAAAATTCTCAGTTATAATTAGCAAACTGTCTCCTACAACTTTGTTTTATGAAATTTTGTCGTAAGTTCGCGAATAAAGGAGTGGGGGTTTATATATATACGATTTCGTGTTTTCACTGGACGATTCCTCTTTAAATTACCTTTCTTGCCATGTAGTAAAAGCTGTACCATTCCATTTGACAAAACTGAACAAAATTTCAAAAAATCTATTGTTGAATGTAACGCCACCTCGCGGTTTCATTTATAAACTAAATAATTTGTCTCCCAGATTATCTGATTGTCCCAGCAATTGCCTTTTAAATGAATCCAAATTGAGGAAAATCGGTTTAGGCAAACGGACATTAGACGACTCCCCCCCCCCCCCCCCCCACACTTCTTTATTCGCAAAGTTACGATAAAATGTCATAAAACAAAGTTGTAGGAGACAGTTTGCTAATTATAACTGACAATTTTTCTTACTCGGTTAACACTTTTGAAAATACACAAAAAAAATGATTTTTAAAAATGTTTAGCTCGTCACACCCTCTTGCGGTCGTTTTAGAAGCTTCAAAATATTTTTGGTGAATTTCTCATGATCATTTTTAGTACAATTTAATACACATAATAGGGTCTATATGTCCCCGGTCTGACATATAGATGGCGTCACTTACAAACAATCCCTACCAGTGGTCGACTGTGCCAACCTTTGAACACGTTATGTGTCAAAATTTCATGACAATATGTCTACTAGTTTCTGAGTTGTGCTTTAAGTGACGCTACGTTTGTATTTTTCAAAACAGTGATAAAAAATAAGTTTCGTGAAAGCAAAACAACAGCCTGATAAACATTACCAGGACCCTGTCCCGGATAAATCAATCATAATTGATTGGTATGCCGAATTCAAACGTAGCCGTACAAGCACCGATGATGCTGAACGCTCCGTCAGCTTTTGTGATTACCCCACTCTCCCCTGCCATTAATAAACAGTTACAACTGTTTAAAATTAATAAAATAAAAGGAAAAATATGATGAAAATTAAAGGAAATATAAAAAGCACTTCAATTATATGGAAAAAGTAATTAAAAGCACTGAAAACGATATTTTCTTTTAAAAACTGTATGACTATAAATGGACGACAATGTTGTATCTTCATGTATATTAATGCTTGTTTGAACTCTAATAGAATGTGGACAATTTACATAGAACTCTCGCTTCCAAGTTTAATTCTCCGTGATTATCATAAATGTGTTCATTTTTGTATGATTGTTACAAAACGGGGAAACTAACTGATCTCAATATCGTTAGCAGAAAATAATAATGTAAAAAGAAAACGGTAAATAAATCCGAAACAAACTGCATGCTGTATTGCAGGAAACCGACATTTCAATGGAAAATTGCAGAACTGAAAGTAATAAGGCAAGATGTGTGGGAATAGAAAAAATTAAACTGAATTCATTTAAATCGACCCATACGCAGTGAGTGAGTCAACGAGGGACGTTCGAAAAGTTCTAGGTCGGATGTAGAGAGGGCGCAAGTATGTTCAAATGGATTTGATATTTATCAAGTGTGATAAAAAATTGTTACCAATTTTCAGACACATGCATTTATTTGCCTGTTTACGACGATTAAGTAAAGCAAACAAGTTTTTTGTCATTTTCTGAAAAATAGATAAAATTGAAGTTCAAGCTCTTATAAAGTACTGGATAGAGTTGGTTTCTACCGGATAAAAATTCATCATATATGTTTAATGAAAAACTTTTCTTTTCTAATTTCCATTTTATTATCTTTAGTGTTTCCAACATTTAACATACTAGGGTGAAACACAGTTATTCACAATTTAAACAATTTCATCATTTCTATGTCTCGTAAATAGGGTTTTGAAAGAAAATTGTCATAAATGGAAAGATCATATATAAGTTTTATAACAAAACTATTTTTTTCCTTATAATTAAAAATTTATATCAAATTAAAAATAAATATTTAAACCTAGTACAGAGGACGCGCCTACAGTTCCCGAAAAAAACCTCGCGCGTGTGACGTCACAATGTCTATTTCCCCCTCAATATTACAGACAGCTGATACTAGTGTTTTGGTTTTTAATCAACTTATTCTTGTTATTATCATCAGTGTATTGATAAATTTATTGAAAATGTCAAATCTAATTAGTTATCGTTCCTGTTTCGTACCATTTTATACGAATACTACAAAAACAACTCCCGAAAAAAATGTTTTCAAATGTCCCATAAAATGTTAAACATCGAAATCAATAGTTCCAAGCAGCACAGCGTATTAATCCTTAAACAACATCAAATTTCTACAACCACCTGTCATCAAATATATACAAAAGATTACTATTTATAACATTATATCATTTTTTTTTGAGTATTTATTACCTGCTGAAGTTACACAA
Source organism: Cosmopolites sordidus (assembly GCA_031761425.1). Taxonomy (NCBI): domain Eukaryota; kingdom Metazoa; phylum Arthropoda; class Insecta; order Coleoptera; family Curculionidae; genus Cosmopolites; species Cosmopolites sordidus. Next base: position 184,333 of record JARFXV010000283.1, read on the forward strand.
TCATGACACTGAATGTCTTGAACTTTTCTTAGTTTTTCATTAATAATTAACGAAACTGCATAAGCTTTGCTCAGAACTTTATGTTCTAGACATACACATTCTTTCACAGTGCAAATACAATTTTTGGGGTTAAATTGAACATAACCTATAGCCTTCTCACCGTAACTTTCGCATAACACCTTTCAAATAATTTAATTATATTTAATAAAAATATTTTGTTTCTTATTTACATTTACATTATTATTCTTTATAAAACTCAAATTGGTGCTTTAGAACCTCGAACTTCAGCTGATTCGAACCGAATGCCATTTTTGAGAAAATCTGACCATAATATCCACACCAGGAATATTATCAGAATTGGCCTTTATGAACCCTTTGTTACATATTACTGAATTAAATTAGTAACCAACAATATTTTTTCTGCACCAAACTTCAATAATGTTGATAGTATATACACAGATAAAAGCCGTTGACAGTACTTACGTGAAAACACTTTAACATAATGACGTCATGCCATTGCAGCCAATCATCGCGCTTTCGTAGTCACATGATTTTGTTTTAAATTTTATAAATTTTAATTCATTTATAATTAATTGCAAACGATTTTTTAAAAGTTTTTCGCATGGATTATCAATATTATTTATTATAAAAAAGTTTTAAAATATAGTAAAAAATCGATAATTATTTTTTATAGAAAACCCCAAATGCCGGTTAACGATAGTGTGGGATACTCCTAATTCCCCTAAAAATTTCTAAGTGCTTGTTCTAAAATCTGCAGCCACAGCTCATATCTCCTTCCCGAAACTTTTTGAACCACAGCTGAGAGGTGTGAATTTCACGAAAGGCGTCAGTCGCTTTGCAGCCTTTTTTAAAATAACAACTTACAATTGCCCTAATTTCGCTTCTTATTTCACTCATTTTAAGATTTTTGTTAAAAACTGCCGACTAAATATTTCGCAGTGGAATCATTTTTAGTACTGAGAAAGCATGTTCGCATATGTCGAAGCAAAAAGTTGAAATCAGATTAAACCTCTGAGGGATTACAAAAAGGTATTTACAAAAATGTAAATACTGTTGTTACAAGCTGCTATTTTATATACTAATAAGTTTAAAAAGTAGAAATATTCAACTACATTCAATCACTGCATGTTATCTATCCACTACAATCTTTATTTCTTTATCCTTATTTACATTTACGTTTTTATCCATTTTTTCTTGCCTGACTAACAGATCAGTTTCTAACACATCGGTCAATAAGTCCCCGGTCTGACATATAGATGGCGTCACTTACGAAAATGCCTTACCGGTGGACGATTGTGCTAACACCTCAAAAGTCATGTGTCAAAATTTCATGACAAGTTGTCTACTAGTTTTTGAGTTGTTGTGCCTTAAGTGATGCTACTTTTGTTTGATACTCTACAATTGTTATTTTCAAAACAATGGAATAAAAAAGAATTTCGTATGTTGATTATGAAAAATGCTGTTGAAGCAAAACAATGACTTGATAAACATTACCTGGATTGGCATGCTAAATTCACACAAGACCATACAAGCACCGATGATGCTGAACGATCTGGTCCAAATGAGATGGTTACACCAGACAGCATAAGAAAATTATTTCGCAAAGCCGTAACGTAAAGCTGCAGTAGATAGCTGATATCTTGAAGATATCGAAAGGAAGGGTTTACACCATTTTACATGAACATTTGGGAATGCGTAAATTGCTATGGAAATGGGTACCGCGTTTGCTCACAGCAGACCAAAAACAACAACGTATTGCTGATTCTGAGAAATGTTTAGAGCTGTTTAAACGAAATACAAAAAAAAATTTCATGTGGTATGTGACAATGGATGAAACATAGATACACTACTATACCTTGGAGTCAAATTGGCAGTCAGCTGAGTGAACAGCAGCCGGTGAAAGCCGTCCAAAGTGACCAAAGAGAAAAAGAAAGAGATTGAGTGCCATCAATAGCGAATATAACATTACATAGCATTATTTGTAAACTTGAAGGCCGAGCGACAAAAAGGTTACAAATGAACAAAAAAAATGCTGTTTTACCAAGACAATGCACGGTATCACAAATCGTTGGCAACGATGGCCAAATTACATGACTTGCACTTCGAAGTGCTTTCTCATCCACAGTATTCTTCAGATTTGGCCTAAGGGACTATTTCCTGTTCTCAGACATAAAAAAAGGCTCACTGGAAAGAAATTTCGCTCCAATAAAAAGGCAATTGCTGAAACTGAAGGATATTTTGAAGACAAAGAAAAATCTTTTATAAATAAAAAAGGTGTGAAAATATTAGAAAAGCGTTGAAATGATTGTATTGCTCTTCAAGAAGAACATATTGATAATAAAGTCAAAATTTGCAAAAAAGAGTATTTTATTTGTCAGACCGGGGACTTATTGACCGATGTGTCATCATGATCTTAGCATCCAGCTCCACTGGTTCAGAAAGATTTTAAATTACTATTTGTAGTATTTCCATAACTTTTTCTATATGTTTTTTTTTTGAAATCTAGATGCTGTTTCTATTTTTTGCCTCGTCTGAACTTCCATCATGCAATAAAGTACATTGTATTGATGAGTTTAACCATGATGGACGTATAAAACCATACAAACTGAGCTAAATTTTACTTTAAAGAATAAATATTTTACTTTAAAGAATTCCGTTTCTGACGGTAAAAAAGTGGGCTGTTGAATTTAAACTTGGTAGTACAGACAAACATGATGAACGCTTGGGACGCACAAAAAGTATAAAATGATTTCCAACTGAAACAGTGATATACTGAAAGATTTCGATAGACTGCGTCCAGTATATTTTACACGATGTTTTAAGTATGAAAGAAACTCGATGAGTTCTGCATTAATATCCTGGCAATAAACTCTTCTCAAGAGTATATTGGAATTGTAGACTTGTAGACTTGGAATTGTAGACTTATTTAAGAGCAATTGAATAATGAATGAAAAAACATAGATCAGAGACAAAGCAGCAACCAAACAGTGGGTGGAAGAAAGTTAAAGTGTTGAAAAGAAAGCGAAAACAATTCCAGCTGCAGCAAAAGTAATGGCTATGATTTTCTGGAATTTTCGTAGTGTGATACTAATCTACTACCTAGCAAAAGGCAGAACAATCAAAGAAGTTCACTATTGGACCAATTGAAGGGATATACGTTTGCATCTGACCAAAAAGAAAATTTTCTTTCACCACGATAATGCTTCTGCTCCCACGTCTAGGGTCGTTGCTACAAACCTCCATGAGAAGCGCTTCGAAGTGCCTCTATTCGCCGGAATTGGCTTCGAACGATTACTTTCTCTTCCCAAACCTGAAGAAATAGCTCGCTAGAGGAAGATTCACTTCAAATGATGAGGCCAAAGCTAAAACACCACTTACTTTGCAGAGTTAGGTAAAAAGATGGAAGGTCGTTGGTCCAAATGTATTGAATTGCAAAATCAATTTTTGATTTTTTTTAAAATCTCTAAATGTTTTTTTTTTCTTTATCCGGGCAATAACTTTTCGAACCAACCTTTTATTTAGCTCTAGTAATAGGATGATAAAAACTCGCTAATAAAATTTAAGTTATTGGTGGTGAGCTGTGGTGTAGATAAATAACTGCACCATAACCAAACAACCAATTCGCGAAACGGTAATAAAAAGTATAATCGCCTTATTATCCAAGTCCGACTTAGAGAAATTGAGTAATTAAAAAAAAGCGACGGATAGGTATTGAATACACGTTCGTCTCATTCCATTTACTAAGCTTACAGGGTTTGTCCAATAAGAATCGGTACTGAGGTCATAAAAAAACATTTATTGAAAAAATATGAAAAGTATTTCAAACAAAAAGTATTCCATTCAAAAAATATGTAATTTTTTAAAAATATGACCATCCTGCATCAATACACCGCTGCCAGTGGTTTTTCCAGTCTTCACACGCCCCCTGGAAGTCCGTAACTGCAAGGCTATTCAAGCACTCCGTCGAAGTATTTTGGACTGCCTCAATCGTCCTCGATGTACTTTCAGGCTGCTCTTGATCCGAGGTAATGGAAAAGGTCTGAGGGAGCCACATCTGGACTATAAGATCGTTGGGGCAGTGTTGCCACGTTGTGTTTGGCCAGTGTCTCCCTTTAATGACATTAATTAATTATTAACGCCGTGTGACTGGGCGCGTTGTCATGATGGAACATTCAGGAAACGGCGTTCCCTCTTCGGACGCGGCGAACCCTCATCCTCAAACGTTCGAGCACTTCTGCGTAAAATTTACTGTTCACTGTTTGGCCAGCGGGCACAAACTCCTTGTAGATCACACTTTTTGCACCAAAGAAGATAATGAGCATCGATTTTACTCTTGACTTGCTCATGCGAGCTTCTTTTGGTCGAGGAAATGCGTTTGTGTGCCACTTACAACTTTGCCTTTTGGTCTCCCGATCGTACTCGAAGATTCAAGTTTCATCACCAGTTATCACTCTGTTCAGAATATTTGGATCTGTCTCCAAACGTTCCGGCAACAATTCACGGCAAATCGTCACGGTGTTCTTTCTGCTCGGCTGCCAAAACTTTTTCAACTTCAAAACCTTTAAAAAATTCAACTCCTATGCCATCAAACGAACACCTAACGGATGATCAGAGTTCAGAAATCCTCGCACTTTGCCCAGATTTTCATCGACTCGGGCGGAGATCGGAAGTCCAGCGCGTTGTTCGTCTTTCAACGTTTTGAATCTTTTATGCCACTCAAAAACAACAACTTACACAACAACTCAAAACAACAACTGAGTTTAAAATATATTTTATTCTTTAGAAAAACATCCAAATGTTGGTTAAAAGGTTTTACGTGAAGTCGTTTTTGATCAAAATTTAACAAAAATCGGCACCCATCTTGCATATAGCTTTCTCAAGCCCATTCCTTTTTCAAAATATGAAACATAAGTTCAGTTGAGATATCCATGGCCTTAGCAATTCCACTCAAAGGCAACTGTCTGTCATCCATAACCATACCAGTAGAATTAATTATTTGTTCACTAGTTCTTATTAGACTAGCACTTATTGGACGTCCAGAACGAGGATCATCATCAGTACATTATATAGTTCTTTACTGCTCTACTAGGTGTCGCTCCGCAAATTTTTCAATTAGCCTAATGTATGAAAACAACATCACAGCAGATTACGGAAATCGTATTATGGATATATATCTACTCACTGCCTGTAGCTAAATTTACACAAACACGAAAGTTAAGATCTATAAAATACCCATTTGGCCATTAATTAATTATGGCTTCGATGTAGATCTAGACATGTGACTATTCAGCGACTCAGATGTACCGGACATGTGGCGAGAATTCCAGAAAGCTGAATACCAATGAGAATTATGTGACAGGACAATGAAAGAAGAGATGCTCAAAAACTACTACACATCAAAAACTGGCATTGGAGATCAATGGTCGGAAGAACTGGAGATCGATCCGGTTAGGGTCAAGATTGAAGAAAATCAAGGATTACTGATGGGATGTACTGACTACAGGAAGAGGAAAACAATAAAATAAATACGTAGATCTGGAGATATGGAATTTAGGAAAAAAGTGGCAAAGTGTATATCAGGTGTGGTATATATTTGCTATTTTGGTGGTGGTTAATAATTCTTAATTTTTTCTTAAAACAAAAAAGTTTAATTTGGCAAGAATGTAAAAAGGGTATGCGTCACCGTTAGCTCCACATTTTTCCCATTTCTCTGGCAATTTCTGGATGCCCCCGCAGAAAAATCGTTCATCTTTTGAGGTGGTAAAGTTATCAAGCCATTTTTCGATATGAGGCATGAAAACAAGTGGTAGTCGGAAGGGGCCAAATTTGATGCGTATGGCGGGTGGGGCAAGATTTCCCAGCCAAGTGCAGAAATGGTGTCTACCGCTTTCGCTGTGTGTGACGAGGCATTGTCGTGCTGCAAAATCACTTTTGCGTGTCTTATGGTTCATTATGATCGCTTTTCGATCAATGCATGATTCAAATTGATCATTTGTTGACAGTAGCGAACGGAACAAGTCTCCAGCTTTACGAAGAAAAAATGTAGTGCTAGCACTTGTATTCACAAGTGCACTTGTATTCACAAGTGCACTTGTACTCAAGTGCAAGTGCAGGAGTCACCTCAAATAAAAGGTGTACAAATAAGTTTCCACCGTTTTCTATTAAAAATTAGTAATTATTTATTAGGTGAAGGAACGATACATTACGTTTTATTTAAAGTATTGTCCATCAATAGCCACTACTTTTTCCCATCTTTCCGGCAGCATTCGGATACCATGTCGGAAGAACTCTTCATCTTTTGAGGCTGTCCACGAATCAACCCAATTTTTGGTACCTTCCTATGATGTAAAGCACTGCTCAGACAGACCATGTGCCATCGACCGGAACAAATGATAATCGGAAGAGGCAATGTCTGGTGAATACGGCGGGTGGGGTTGGACTTCCTAATTAAGTGGTTTCAAATAGGTTTTCTCCGGCGCCGCGACATGCAGACAAGCATTATCATGTAAAAGAATAATTTTGTCGTGTCTGGAGTAGTAATTGGCGCGTTTTTCCTTCGGTTCAATCTCATTAATTGTAATGTCTGAATGATTGTGGCGTGTTCATATATTTTTTCTCCTTTATTTGGGTTTTTCGCTACTGTCTAAAACTCAAAAAATATCAAAAATACCTGTTCTTATTTAAAGAAAGAATCACTGGGTAAAAACAAAAAAACCAAACGGAGACAAATTTCTCAGTGATTCTTTTTTGTAATAAATTTGCCTAACAAACAATATTTTTAAAGATATAAAAATGTTATAAAAAAATTACAAACGTTTAACGTTAACATTTCGGAGGGTAATCTCCCCCCGTTTTCAAAACTGAACTAAAAAATAAATTATATTAATTTGTAATATATAAAGTAACGAGTGAAAGTAAATATATTTTTTGTATGTCAACGATACTTACATTGACAACAATGTAATAATATTAATTGTGTTCGGTATAGAGCTCCAGTAATACTTTCGCTCGGTTTGAGCAACTCAGAATACATGAGACCAAGCTGATCCCACCAAATACCCAGCAAGAGTTTTTTTTTCATGAATATTCGATTTAATTATCGATGTTGAAGCATGGCCAGGTGGTCCCGATGATTTTCACTTCTTTGGGTTATCGTAGTGGATCCGTTTTTCATCACCAATAACTATACGATGCGATACGATATCATATGGAACCCAATTTCATTGTTTTTGAATCATTCCCAACGATTTTAAACAATGTGAAATTACTTGTTGAGTCACTTCTAATGTAACTGCAACTTCTTTTTGCGTTTGGGATGCATCTTCCTCTAATAATACTTCCAATTTCGTGTCTTCGTACACTTTCGGCTGTCCACTGCGTTCTTTGTCTTCCACGTCAAACTCACCGTTTTTAAACTTTTGAAACCACTTACGACAACTTCTCTCACTCAAAGCAGCCTCACCATCTGCTTCTACAAGCAATCGATACTCTTCTGCTGCAGATTTCTTAAAATTAAAGAAGTAAATCTAAAGTTTCCGCAAATGAAGTTATTCGGCACAAGACTTGACATTCTCGCAAGAAAAAAATTATGTGATGCTTATACAGAGTCACTAATACCTTAAGGTTAAGTTGCTACCAGAAAACCAAACTTACGATATTACGTTTTACATCTGACAATTTCAACATAACCTTCTGGTGGGGCTATCTATTGTCAAACGCCGGAAACTTATTTGTACACTTTCAATATTTCTAGAAAGAGAGCCTTATGTTGCTATTCTTTATTTTCCTCTCTTAGCACCAAAAACTCCATTTTATAGATTATCTGATATTGATTGTTAAACCTTTTTTGCACAAAGCGAACAAAATTATAAAGCAATATCTTAAAAATACAGGCTGGAAGGCTGATATTTCCTACAATCCGGCAAATCCTATTCAACCGGAAGATGCAGAGTAAACGGAGACTCAGGGATCGAAATGCAGCGTCGGGGGTCGAAATGCAGTTAGAACTTGGATGGACGACCCTCCAAGGAGGTCTAGTGTGCTGCAAGAGGAGGTCTTGTGTCTGTGTCAGACTTGTGTACTGCATTTCAACAGACAATACTAAAAATGTTTTCTTTTGATACTGAATAAGGACAGATACTTTTTGAGTGGTATTTTGTTACTCAGTCCCCAGTCGTTAGACTTCTCGAGAGACATAAGGTTGAGCATAAACAAAGAGTTGATAGCCCAATGTAGGGTGCTGACCAAGATTAATCAGTAGCTGATGGCCATTGTTCGGAACCGACGTTAAACTATGGGTCTAATAGCTAAATAGCCTCAATTGTTGATGAGCCCCTAATTATAAATTCTTTATCCGGTTTTCATTAAAAATGAACATTATTTTTAGGTTTTTAATTTATAATTAGTATGAACAATAAAGAATTTCATATAATAATCAAATACGATATTAAACTGACTTCGACTTTAATCGAATTAAAATTAAAAATAAATTATTTAAAATATTTAAAATCTATTACAACAAATATCACAGGTAAAATGTTCAAAATATAAGCTTGATAAATTACTATTTCAACTTTTTTTTTAAACTAAAACTTTCATATAGGTTTCAATGTCTGCTTGTCTTACAATGCGAACATATCGAGGGACAAATGAACGTTTGGAAAATAATATGTTAGATTATGGTAATTCCTTTAACGAATACGTAATTTAGACGACAATAAAAAAAATCTATTTCGTTGAACATATGTGTAAAGAGAATGGTCTAGTGATGTCATGCGTTAACAGTTAATTTAAATTTCTAAATAGTCACAATAATATAGAGAGATCCAGTAAAAAATGTTAAATAGAAAGATAGGGCTATCACAATAAGTTACGCCAAACATAGGATTTGTTGAAAAAAGATGCCAAATAAGATGCCCTGTCATTTTTCTGGAGCTCTAGCACACCTGAAAGGCTAGATTTCACATAACCTTTATGTGGTTTAGGTATACTCACTAAGTCTGTAAATATGAAATCGGAATTTGCCCATAGATGACCCTAACTGTCAATGTAGATACCGTCAAACCGCATCATTGGCGCCATTTTCTTGTTGATATCTGACAAAGATTTTCAACTCACAACAATACAAGTGTCATACAACATCATAGTTTGTAATAGCGTTGAACATATCGAATTTTGTGGAAACCTGGAAACTACGATTTGCGAACAGCATTGATTTTCTGTTACCATTTGAAGAAAACTGCTGCAGAATCGCATCGAATGCTTGTGGAAGCTTACCTTTGAGCTTAGTGTTTTGAGCGGTGGAAAAAATTCAAAAGTGGCAATTTTGACGTGAGAAACGAAGAACGTGGAAGACCACCGAAAAAGTTTGACAATAGCCAACTGCAAGCAATGTTAGATCAGGAAGAGACTCAAACGCAACAACTCGCGGATCAATTAACAGTGACACGAGAAGCAGTTTCTATATGTTCGAAAGTCATGCGAAAGATCCAGAAGATAGGAAAATGGGTTCCGCCTGAACTGAATGAAAGACAGCAGGAAAACCGAAAAACCACTTGCAAAATGCTGCTCACCAGATACGAAAGAAATGATGAACACGATGAAAAGTATTTTGAGAATCCTAAGCGTAAAAGATTATGGATAACTCCAGGCGAACCATCGACATCGACTACAAGGCCAAATCGCTATGGATGGAAAACAATGATCTGTGTTTGGTGTGATCAGAAGGGTGTGATCTATTATGAGAATACTGAATGCTACCGATAACAAATGATCGATTCGAATTAAGGTTTGCGTGAAAAACGACCAGAATGTCAAAGAAGGCAACACAAAGTCATCTTGCTTCATGATAATGCACCACCACACACAGCAAAACTGGTCATGGAAACGATTGAGGCGTTTAGTTGGGAAATACTTTCGCATGCGGCTTACTAATCAGAATTGGCTCCATCCGATTACTCCTTATTTGCATCGATGGGACACACACTTGTTCAGCAGCGTCTCACTTCTTACGAAAATGGCTCGATGGCTGGTTTACCTCAAAAAGGCAACAGTTTTTTTGGCGTGGCATCCACAAATTGTCAGACAGGTGGGAAAAATGTATAGCTAGCGATTTTATCATTTTCATACAATAAATGTGTATTTTCTATATAAAAAAATCCGGTTTCATATTTACAAGACTGGTACTCGAAGTTCTTCAACGGTCATGGTATTAATTTGTGAACAGAGCTACAATTTCATTAATTTTATACGTATTCACGGTCCTATATGAACCACGGTCCATATGAGCAACAGTCATCAACTATCAATTAGCTTTGGTCAACCTAGAAAACCTTTCAGAAAGCTTCCGGTCTAACTTAGCCTCGAACATGCGTTTCCTTGTCGGGTGTTACTCTCTTGCCTATCAAAATGCGCTACAGACCAAGCCTGATCTTTCGACAGAGGACTGCCACCCAGACATTAAGCTCAAAAAGTAACGCTGCATTTCGACGTTCGTGGGTCTACGTTTGGTTAACATCACTTTCATATGTTTTGCAACAGAGGCTCATAAAACAAAATTTGCTTATCTGGTCGTTTCCATTCCACTTTTGGCCACCCAAAATCTCAAAATCATTTTGAAAAAAATGTATCTAAACCATCCCGCCGGATGACGTGATCGGAGAAGCTAAATTGCCGTACTACCCAAGGAATTCGCTGCATGTAGAGTAGCATATCATTTCAAATGCTTCAATCCGCATGCTGCAGGTGGCATTTAGTGTCAGACCCGTACGTACTGATGTTAAATCTATCGTATTTACTCTTAATCTGTGTGGAAAGTGTTGGTAAACTTATAGATCTATTAACAAGTATTAGCCTTCCGTCGGGCGCAACAGACTAAAATCACACATTAAAGCGCAGTGTATCAAACAGATTCGAAGTTCAGAGACTTGCGTTAGGAGGAAAGATTTTTCCGTTATTGCAAATACAGGTTTGAAGGAAAAAAAAACACCATTCTTTACTAGATTTGATTTCTCGAAACGCTACAACTCCAAACGAGCTTTATACGTGCGACTTAAATGTATCGCTTGTCTTAAACATTTGTAAATATGTAAACGAAGAAGGTAAATGCGAAGAACAATTTTATACGGAAACCTGAACTGTTTCTGCATATTCAAGACCGAATTGCACACAGAATGTGCATGTTCCAAGAAATTAGAAGTATAGGGTGATTTTTTAGGCCATCCGAACTTTAAATTCAAATAAAACAACAATTTTTATTTGAATTTAGAAAATTAGATTCCCTGAAACTAATTATTTTATGTGAAATCACATTCAATAATATTTAGGACAAATGTCCACCGCGGGTACTTCTGACGAAGCGTATTCTATCAATCCAATTTCCTGACCACTTTTTCAAGCAATTGGGGTCTTATGGTAACAGGTGACAGTATCATATGGTCATCTGATATATTTTTTTGAAAATAAACAGGAGATCACAGTAACTGTTAATGCGGATCGTTACGTGGAGATGTTACATCTGAATTTTCCACAGGTTCAAGAAACCTGGTTTCAACAGGACTGAGAAAGATCACACACTACACGGCAATCAATGAAAGCTGCGCGAGAATTGTTCGGTAACCGTGTAATCTCAAGATTTGGTAACGTTCCCTGGCCCCCCAGATCGCCAGATTTGTCCGTTTGTGATCTTTTCTTGTGGGGCTGTCTCAAGAGTAAAGTGTACACGACTCGACCAAGAACTCTGGATGAGTTAAAACAGAGAAATCATGATGAAATTCACAGTATCCCAGCTGAGATGTTGCAGCGGTGAATGAGGAATCTCAACAGCAGATTTCAAGACTTCATTTGTACAGGTGGACGGCATCTAAAGGACGTAATTTTTAAAAAATGATAAATTCCATTAATGTTTCTTAAATGGTAAATTTTAAAGTTTCAATTAGAGTCCGGTTCAAGATATTTCGTTGCCTTTCGGCAAAATGCATAATACATTAATATTTTCTATTTTAATAACATGGTTAATCGAATTTATCCAACTTTCTTTTAGAATACCATCTACAACCTTCCTAATTAATTGCACTTGCACTTAGAGTCAGATAAATGTTTTCTGCTCTAACATTGGATTTTTACCTGATCGTAAAACCTGAGCGTAAAACCGTATGCCCTATATCGGCAGCAATGGTACCACATCCATATCCCTTTTTAATATTAAATGTCTTTAATATTTCTAGATCACACTTTTTTATATGTATTTTCGAAGTATATATCGTTTTTCATATAGTTCTGTATTTCCAATTTAGTGTTATTTTCATTAGGTACTTTATTTTTTGGCGGTTATGATAACTAGCATTGTTCATCACAATTACGCTTTCCTTAGGCAAATTGGGCAAAAGGGCTATTTATAAACCAATCTTCAAAAAGTTCTCCTATAGTGTCGTCATGGTAGTCCAAAGATAGATGTTTAATATTTTTGAAGGACAACCGTAAACAATTTGGAACCCATCCATTCTTGGAACCAGTACGTAAAATTGTAATTATTTTTCCCTTGTTTGCTGGAGCTTTGGTTTGGCATTTTCTTGATATATCTACCCATCTTTTTGGTGTCTCATGTGTACCGAATCATGTTTCATAAGACAGATAATGGGACGATTTTCTAGTCTGTATTTTTTTGTTATAGAGTTTAAGTAGTCACACCGTCATTGTCGCAATCCTTGTGATTCCATTAATATTTGCCTTTTATTAATGGTTCGATAAGCAAAACCCATTAGAGATAATATTCCCCGGGGGATAGTTCTGCTGCAAAGAATGTTGGTTTCATCTTTCCTTAGTCGCGTTTACAATGAATGCAATGCAGGCACAGTTTGCTCTTTATAAATAGCATAAATTTTGCTTCGAATTAAGTCTTTGTCGCTTTCGTCAACACATTTGCTTTTACCAGAATCACTACGAACTTTTTTGACTTTAATTGGCTTCGTCACAATATGTTTAACTGTAGACAACGGCGCTTTCGTTAATGCATACGTTTCTGCAGCGGCTGCATTTATATTAAGACCTCTATTCAATAACGAAACATACACATTTTTAACAATTTGCTTAGCATCGGAGATAAATGTTTTCTTTTAAAATTAGCACTACCGGAGGCACAATGAACATTATCTTGCCAAGAACGCCGCAATTTTAGCACATTTGAAATAATAAAAATACGATCGAAATTATAGAGCTGCACTGTTTAAGAAAAGAATGCGAACCAAACTAAAATATTTCGAAACTACTAAACCAGATATAAAATTAATTTTATCTTTTTACCTGTTATTTTATTAGGCCCGGCCCTGTTTAGGTTTTTTGCAACTTTACCGGGTTTCGTTACGACAGGGGTTGTTAACAGTTTATTGCAGTCATTTGGTCAACGATATATCTTGAACCGCACTATACTACGAATAAAATGTTTTTCTTCCATCACTCTTGGTTTTATTGGATTGTTAATAAGTTCCCGTTTTTTTGTGTCACCTTGCATAAAACGGCAAGTTCTAGTCGTCGATTTTGCTAAAATCCAGCCGATAAGTTTGGTTAAATATGCGGACGATTTATTTTAAAGTCACAAGCTAGATCTATATCCGAGGAAGTCAAAAAGCTTATCTTTTATATGTTAAATGCCAAATTGTTGATCAAGATAAAGGTTGTGTTTCTCATATTTACTGTGTGCGTTGTCACGTAAATTTAGTCCAGTGGATGAAAAGGAATTGGCAGCTTGGAAGTGTTTTGTAAGTGTAGTGAAAGGATTTCTGGGCAACAAGAAAGATGAAAATTATAAAAACCTCATAGATGAACTCTTGAAAGCTTGTGAAATAGTAGGGTGTCGCATGTCCTTGCGAAATGCTTTTTTTACACTCCAATTTGGATTTTTTCGAAAAAGTTGCCGTAGGCGACGAAAAAGGAGAGAGGTTTCACCAGGACATCAGGACGAGTAAAGCAAGATACCAGGGACGATGGAACCAATCTATGTTGGGTGACTACTGCTGGTTTTTAAAAAGAAATGATTAAAAACAGAACACGAAGAAAAAATGAAAGATTTTGTCGTTGTATTTTGCTGCACGTGTTACAGTAATTAGATTATTTTCAAATTTGGACTACAAAATACTTCAAATACACCTATTTTCATCAATGTTACTTCAAAAAAGTTTAAATATGTTGACCTGTTTAATCTAAAAGCATTAAATCACATGACCTTGGTGGCCAATTAACAGGTCCGCTACTCGACAAAAATTTCTCAACGAATTATTTCCACAACAAATCGATTGCTGCGTTGGCTGTATGGCATATGGAGCCATTCTGTTGGAAGCACATCTCCTCCAGATCAATACCATTCAAATTTGGAATTAAATAATCATTGATTATCGCTCTGTAACGATTCCCATTAACGGATTGATAAATTTGAATCTTCATCAACACTGCCAGTAACCACGGGGATATTTTCGAAACGCACAATTGTTTGTTTTGTTTTTGTTTTAATATCAAACAGCGTGAAGTGCGTTCGCAATTTGTCAATAATTCGGCGAATCGCGAGCATCGCTCGGTTGGACGATTATGTGCACCATAAAATTCACGAAATGTTCTATAAGTTTGGCACACAGAACATTGATTTTGATAGTAAATTTCGACAATTTGCAATTGTTGCTCTGATTTTAAACGTTCCATGATGATTTGCCCGTCTATACTGAATAATTTTGACTACTAAGCGCGCTAATAACTCATAGTTCGTTTGACAGCGACTCCTATCGGACATACTAAAAAATCACCCTTTACATAATGCACATCTGCGCTTTTTCGTTACTGGCCCTTCCCTTCTTGCTATTCCCATTTCTCATCTACAAGCTGCGTCTTAATGAAAACAGGTTTTTCAATTTCATTTCATTTCAATTTTTTCTTCAAAAATCATAATTTTTATTCAAAATACTCTCCTGGCGCGTTCGTACAACGTTTTGCACTGTCAATTAGGTTGACGAATAAATTTTTGAGCTCGGTCAAAGATATGTCCTTCAGGATGACCGTTGACGCTTTTTGAATGGCTCCAATGTCGGCATGAAGCTATCTTTTCATCGGCAAATAAAGTTTTTCAGAAGAGGAAGAAGTCGTAGGAAGCCAAATCAGACAAATATGGTGAATGATTGATGGTTAAAATGCCATTTTTGGTCAAGAAATTGGTGATAAACGTCGAGCGATGGGACGCCGCATTATCCTGCAACGAGCGCCAGCTGCCTTGTGCGACAACAGATGCTTCCAATATAACACCAAGATAAAAAACAGCATTGATCGTTTGACTAGTGCACAATTCCCTCCAAATCATAGAAACAAATTAACATTGTTTTGATTTTTGACTTTGTGAGACGGTTTTTATTCTGATTTGGCCCGCTCGGGTGTTTCCATTCGGCACTTGACACTTGGATCATATTGAAAACAGCACGTATCATCACCAGTAAAATGCTGTACTTGAAGTTTTCGACCTTTTTCGACTCTAATCAAGTAGTTGCAATGTTGGATTCGGAGCAATTTTTGATCGTCAGTCAATTTGTGTGGAACAAAGCGTGCATTGACCTTCTGAAGTCCCAAATGATCGGTCAAAATGCGATAAATTGAATCTTTGAACATTTTCAATTCCATTTATATGTATCGCAACGAAGATTTGGGCTAATTTTTTATAAATTCATGCACAATTTCAATGTTACTTTGAGTAACCACGGAATTTTTCGCGCCAGGATGTTCGTCGTTCTTGATGTCCTCGCGAACTTCTTTAATTCGTTTAAACTGCTCGTGGACTCTGCCACGGGATAAAAATCCTCACCATACACTTTTTTCATTAATTGAAACGTTTCGGTGAATGTTTAACAAGTTTAAAACAAAATAATTTAATAACAAAACAATCTTAATTGTTCGATGTTCATTTTTCAACCGATGGTATAAACACACAGACACTTTAAGTGCGATAACTTGGCTTCTAATGATTCGAATGATATGAAATTGTCAGAACATCATTGAAGGATGCACCTTTCCAACGCTTAAAAGATGGCGCTCGTTGAAAAATGGCGCCACTACAAATAGCTAGTTTTAAAAAATCCTGTTTTCCGTACCACGCACCTTGTATGAGGAAACTATAAGGACTAAGAAAATTAAAACCAGGCCTAGATGAGGAAAAAGAACAGTAAGAAGTGGAAAATGAAGGGACATTTTCCACTTCTTGCTGTTTCCTCATATTCAATATAGCAAAAAATATAACAATTCACTAACGCTTATTTCTCGATACTCAAAATCAGGCACACATATCAGTATCTACAAATCAGGCACATATATATCAAATATATATATATATATATATATATATATATATATATATATATATATATATATATATATATATATATATATATATATATATATATATATATATATATATATATATATATATATATATATATATTATATATATATATAAATATATATATATATATATATATATATATATATATATATATACATAATATATATATATATTATATATATATATATATATATATATATATATATATATATATATATATATATATATATATATATATATATATATTTGATATATGATATATATCAAATATATATCATATATCAAATCAGGCACACATATCAGTATATCAGTGGTATGATGGGACAGTTTCATTTTGTCACCTGTTTCTGTATCTATAAATTCATCACTGCACAAGGCTGAAACTAATTAAACAGTTTTTTTGTTTCTTCGGAACATATGATAATAAAATTATGTAGTTTTTGTTGAAACCAAATAAGCTTGGGCATATACATGGTGCGGCGCCAATATCTGAACAAAATTCAATTTGAATTTCCCGCCGTTCTATACCACTTGTAGAGGTCGCGATTGGTGTCCAAATAGCTTGACGCATATACTAAACAGTCATAACCTCAACACAGTCGCAATGTTGAAACAAAGTGCGGAGTATAACCGAAGAGCCGCGATTATCGAAAGTGTTTGTGCTGGGCGCTTGCTTCAGACCCAATCATTCGTTTCTCCAGGTATATGAGATTCACTGTGTATGATATCGTCGCGAAGTATAATGAGTCGGAGAAGTCCAACAAAGATTTGGTCGACGACGTCATTCAACGGGCTCAACAGCTGATTATTGAGGATAAAGAGCAGTCGATTGTCATCGGTTGTCGGTGTGAGTGAAAAACCTATACGTCGAATCTTCGAGGAGGACCTCCACCAGAAGTCTAACACAGATGCTTTCCGAAGCTGCCAGGACAAAGCGACTTGAACGCTGCAACCTGCTTTTGTGTTCCTTAAGAAGCAATGCTGCCAGACGCCTCAGATTTTTTTCTGACAATTTTTTTTTACTACCGATGTGAAAATCAATTGAAGGAATGATCGCTAGCTCGCACATGACTCTAAAGATGTTTCTATTGTTTCCAGAACAAAATTCCCAGCAAATGATCACGTGCTAAGTGTTGTGTCCAGTAACAAAGGGATGGAAACTGCGTCGTCTCCAAAACCATATATTTTCCAGCAAGACAGTGCGCCCGCCCACACAAGCCATTTGGTTCAAAATTGGTTGTCGAACAACGTCGACATATTTTGGTCCCAAGAATTTTGTGGCCTCCCAACAGCCCAGATTTAAATATTTTTGATATATGGAGCGTGGTTGAAAGGGTCACCAACAAATCCAGACATTCAAACGTCGCATCACTGAGAGCCGTTATTGAAGCAGCATTCGCCGATATGGACCGTGACGCATTAAAACGATCCCGTGAGCGCTTCAGACGTAGAATGGTGGCGGTCATTCAAGCGGGGGAGAATATATTGAGTAAATATGTTCTTTATGACGTTATAAACAATTTAGTTAAAAAAAAGTGTAATCTTTTCCGTTTTAGAATAAAAATTATATTTGAAAAAATGTTTAATTTGTCCGGATTTTTGTCCGCCGCACCCTGTACTTGCGTAAAATTTTAAAAAATGGCAATAATTACGAACTCAGACGCAATGTACCTCACAGAACAAAAGTTGGTTATTAAACATCGCCGACTGAATCACCCAAACAAACGTGTGGCATATGTAAAGATACAGAGCTACTAGAGAATGGCGATTTCTGTTTCTGAAGAAACAAACGGAACAACTAAATATGTTAGTACTTATCCATCATATGGCTTACGGCCGACGAAAGGTTAAGCACTAACGCATTCTATTCAATATTAAAACCCGCTTCTGCGTTAAATTTCTCAAACAGTTTGAGAAATCGCTCCATCTCTTCCTCTGACGATGGTATTAATGTGATGTCATCAACAACTCTGACAAGAGCCATATTTATGTAGAGAGATTCTATGACGAAAATAAGATGTTTCAGTACATTTCAGAGATAAATCCATGATTCTAAGTGCTCTTGAAAAATCTGTCATTTCACATAACAAAACTACTATTTGACTAACGCAATATATCGCAGATTTAACCTTTTGATAGTTTAAGCTTTTAATCAACTACATAAATAAAATGTTCAAGTGTTTTGTAAACAACAAATAACACATGGTCACCTAGTGTTAAGGCTTACGCTTAAACAAATAATCTTAAACGATAGAAATCGATTTAACATATTTTTTAACAACATAAATAAATATAATAACAATAATGATAAAAATACGCTTGTTGACACAAATTTTTATTTACTTATGAGGGCAATTCGTTCTCATTAAATCTACCATCACACATGTGTAGTAAATAAACAGAATATCTTGGAAAACGAACAAGAAAAAAAAAATCTTAAAATTTAATCGAGTAATACGCAAATATTTGGATATATTTTTTCAAGAATGGAGCTGAACATTTGCTTAACCTTATCAGTGAAACTATCTACATTTCTGAAAGTAAATATTACATGTACGAATAGTCCTTATAAGGGGTCTTTCAAAACAGAAATTTCTTCTATTTTGAATGAAAACAAACATTTATGGGAATTTATTTTCTCATATACAGTAGTAGCTAGAGAAATAGAGCCGTTACAATAAGAAACTGCAAATAAAGTTGTAATAACATACGTAATTAATACAATAACTGTATTATATAAATATATAACAAAAAAGGAAACACATAATATCAAACTTAGTTTAAAAAAATACTGTAAACATAACATTTAACAAAAATTTATAAAAAAAGAATATGAAAATATAGACATAAAAATAGGACCAACCAAGAAGCAATTAAAATTCATACTACTTAGCAATTAAAAAAGTACTAAATAAAACATAAACATTTTTTGAACATTTACTACTTAGTTTTATGACCTCTGTGTTTTATTATTTCGGCGCATCTGAATTCGACGCATTGAGTATAGAGTTTACAAGTCTTCTAATGGTATAGGTTTGTAAGTCTTCTAATAACAGACTTCTAATGCTATTATAGCTTCTAATTCTTTTTTAGTCGCCTGCCAAAGTTCAAGTTTGTTTTTCGTTTTATGTTTACCCAGCCATTTTTGAGGTAAGGCCACGAGCTCTTTAAGCATTTTCCACCATTATTTTTTGAACGACCGGCGGTCCTTGCAATTTCCCCTAGTAACTTGGCTTCTTTCCGCAATGTTAAAATCTGCACTCTTTCAGCAGCTGTACAATGACGCTATGACCCATTTCTAACAAAATTATTATTCGGTCAAGTTTGTTCTTATTGATTTCTTTTTAATTTCAACCTGTGAAATAAACAAAGCATGTCGATACATTAAAAGCAAAACGTTATGAAACAATATTAACTGCTTTATACATTTTATGGCTTTATTTTTATGACCACATTTTCATGTTCTTTCTTCAAAATTTTTGTTAAATATTATGTTTATAGTATTTTTGTATGTTTATGTGTTCCCTTTTTTGTTCCGAACAGATTCCGGAAGATTGGAAAGATGCTCTAATCCATCCACTACACAAGAAAGTAGATGGAATAGATGTAAACAACTACAGAGGAATATCTCTTCTCCCAGTTTCTTACAAGATTCTATCTCGGACAGTTAGAATCTAAAATTGGTGAATATCAAGCAGATTTTCGACCGGGCAGATCCTGCCCTAAACAGATCCTGAAACTAGTTGTTGATTGATTTGTTGATTCTAAGACATCTTGACTAAGACTTCTAAGACAGACTTGATGACAAGTTGATTCTAAGACATCAAAAACTGTACTATAAAAATCTCGTTTGTACATTTGTGGATTTCAAAAAGCATATGATTCTATTGACTACGAATCTTTATTCCAAATCTTGAAAGAACAAGGACTAGATCTGAAAACACTGGTAATTATTAAAGCAACATTAACTAACACAAGGTCATGGGTGACATCTCAGAGCCCTTCAAAATTAAAACTGGAGTAAGACAAGGGGTTGGACTCTCGTCACTCTTATTTAACTGTATTCAAGAAAAAGTAATACAGGAATGGCGTGAAAAAAAGTCGGCCCTGAATATTGACCAGCCCATTAAACTGGGGAGAACTAACATCAAAATTGATTGTCTGGCGTTTGCTGATGATCTAGCAATTTTGGTTAAATATATATTAACGGCACAAAAACAGATTGAAATCCTAAAAGAAACAGCAAAAAAGTTAGGAGTCCAAATTTCATTTGAAAAGACACAATACATGACTTCTAACAGATTAAGAACGCCATTTCTAAAAACAAAATATGGTACCATCAGACGAGTCTCTCAATTCAAATATTTGGGTGAAATAATTATCGAAAATGGGTTGGAGAAAGCGGCTAATAAGGGTAGATATCAAAAAATGGAATAAAAACATATCTAAAAACACAAAACTGAGACATTACAACACAATTATTAAGCCAGGATGTCTATATGGGGCAGAAACGGTCATTTTGAATAGAAAGAGAGACATCGAAGACATTGAAAAGATGGAAAGAAAAATCATAAGAAAAATTTGAGGCCCCAAACAAATAAATAGCACAACATACCGACTTCGAGAAAACCAAGAAATCAAACAATACACATTATACATAGCGATATGAGAAAAAGAAGACTTAACGGACACATAAAACGGATGAATCCGAGTAGACTAACTAGACAAATAGTCGAATTTTATGAAAATAGGAGTAGAGCTAAAGTAGAAATAATTAAATGGATTGCTGCAATTAAAGAGGACCTAAGATCAGCAAATATTACACAAAGTGAAGTTGAGGGTAGAGACTTCAGGGTATATATATATATATATATATATATATATATATATATATATATATATATATATATATATATATATATATATATATACAAAACTTCAGTGGCACTTAGTTTTAGACATGTTAGTCATTAGCAACCGAAATAGTATGGCGTTATTGATACTTTTCAATACATTAGGGGGCAAGGCAGAAATGTGCATAAATATACTAATGCAGAATTAGCCGATATTCACCTTTATTATGGAATGGCCAATTGTAATGCCACAAGAGCAAGAATTTTGTACCAGGTAGCATTTCCACTACGCTTATGTCCTAGTAGGAACAAGGTGCAAATTTCAACACAAGATAGAAGCCGAAATAGAGATATTAGAAAGCCAGATACGGAAGAATAAGTCTTAAACGCAATTACCGAAAATCCAAATACAAGTATAAGGATCATTGCAGTGAATATGGACGTTTCTCATGTCACTGTGTGGAACACCACTTGTACGCTTACCATATTCAGAGGATAGATGCATTGCTTCCAAGAGATTTTTTTGCTCCGTTTGGCATTTTGTCGTTGGTATCTTCAACATACAGTTGATGAGGCTCAATTCACAAAAGAGAATAATTAATATTCATAACAATCATCTTTGGGCATAAGAAAATTGTCATGAAATTATTCAAACTCGACACCAATACCAGTTTGCCGTCAATGCTTGTTGTTGCAAATAATTCGCAACCGATTGATCGGACCATTTTTTTTACCAACAACACTAACTAGGCAAGTGTATTTGAGATTTATCCGCGAGGATCTGTCTGAATTGCTCAAAGATGTCACATTAGATCTTCGGGATAGATTATGGTTTCTGCAAGAAGGTGTTCCGGAAGTTTTTGGTCGACAGGCCCGAGACTTATCGAAAAACCTTTTATGTTGATAGAAACCTGTATGTAAAGTGAAAAGTCAAGATTGCTATGAAACGGAGGCAGAGAGAGAATTAAAGAGAATTTGTAGAGAATTATATTCTATGTTGAATAATTAATCTAATTTATTTAAGTTTAATTTTAAATTAATTAGTAGTAAATTATTTTCATGCGATATGTGTACAATGGATGAAATATGGATCCATAACTATATTCCGAAGTCAAATCGGCAGAGACTTGAGTAGACAGCAGCTGGCAAAAGCCGTTCAAAGTGATCAAAGACTCAACCATCGCTTGGCAAGGTTATGGCATCTGTATTTTGGGATGCGCATGGAATATTGTCCATCGATTATCTCGAGAAAGGTAAAACCATTAATAGCATCAATCACTCAATATTACATAGCGTTATTGGTGTGCTTTAAAGACGATATCACAAATAAAGGTTCCAAATGAACAAAAAAAGTGCTGTTTCGCCAATACAATGCACCGTGCCACAAATCGCTGGCAATA
The DNA here is from genome assembly GCA_031761425.1 of Cosmopolites sordidus. NCBI lineage: Eukaryota > Metazoa > Arthropoda > Insecta > Coleoptera > Curculionidae > Cosmopolites > Cosmopolites sordidus. The sequence continues at coordinate 206,973 of JARFXV010000283.1, forward strand.
ATGGCTAAATTGCATGAATTGCACTTCGAATTGCTTCCTCATCCACCGTATTCTCCAAATCTGGCCCCCAGCGACTATTTCCTGTTCTCATAACTCAAAAATACTCGTTGGAAAGAAGTTTCGCTTCAATAAAGAGGTAATCGTCGAAACTGAAGGATATTGTAAAGGTAAAGATAAATCGTTATATAAAAAAGATGTAGTAATATTAGAAAAACGTTGGAATGATAGTATTCTCTTCAAGAATATATTAATGAATAAAGTTTAAATTTGCAAAAGTTTTATTTCTCAAACTGGGAACTATGCGATGTGTTATAGCACATGCCGAATCTTTTCATGTCGATTTCGTACATCAAAACATCTAAAATACCATATATCTCGTGTTTGGATACTTCTAGGACAACCAGAACTTCGTACTCGTGCATAACTGTGATCTTTAAATCATCTTATCTATGTGATCATCATGATAGAAGCAACCATTTCCAATTAATATATCTTGCTATTTCACGAAAACTTAAACCTGTTTCTTTCATACCAATAGCTCGTCCATTTTCAAAGTCAGGTAATTTCTTCAATGGTATGGTGCACGAACTCGTTGCATTTTAGAACTTTTAACAGAACCATAAGAATACCGCGTAGCTTAATAGCATTCGAAAAATACCTGGTAACATAATACATTTTTTTTAAATCGTTTACTTGCAACATTTTTTGTTGAACCAAACAGTTCAGTTCAGTTCAACAACATTTTCAGTTTCAGTTTCGCAATGTATTGCTAACGTTGACTAGTTCTTAACTGAAAATACCCACCCGAAGCTGCATTAGAAATGGATCTGTTTTACTAAAACGGAGCGGTTTTTCAGTGACGCTTTGAGAACGTTCAAAGGTAATACATTTCCTTCGAATAAACAGGAGGAAATGTACCGTCCAAACTAGAATTTCCTAACTGGAACTTCCCAAAGTATCGTCGACAAACACTGTCTAAAAAGGCTCTAAGCTTAGATTCAGATAACTTAAAGATAGTAATATTGATATCAGTAAGTCAGTAAGCCTATGTATATTATAATATTATTCAAATAAAGAGGTATCAAGACTGTTTTGCATTGTTCGATCATTCGTCTTATTGAGAAGAGGTTTTACGAAACCAAATCTTATATTTATTGTTGTTTTCAATTACAATTTCTAACAGTATACCAGTTCGAATGTTACCAATCGAAAACACCAAAAGACATTGCGAACTAATAAAAACAGAGAAAAAAGAAAAAAGAATCTGAACATTTACCTGCTATTCTAAGAACAGCCCTATCGGCACTGTCCAAGGCTAAGACAGCCAATGGTTGCTCGCGGGTCCATTCTTGCAAAGTGGGGTCCTTATCGAAATCCATGATTTACACCATGATATCCTAAAACAAAATAAAAATAAATAAATATGTAATAAATTAAATTAATATTATAACCAGAAAACAAGCCAATTTAGATATTAAGAATGAAGTTCAAAACCAATGTCCGTTATATTTTGTTTCACCTCCGTACCTGTAGCCACCTATACCAGAAAATTTTAATTGGCAACCCTTATCTTGTAATATTATTTTAAAGGTCTTGAAAATCTTAATTAAACTGAGTTTACAAAACTGAAATCTGTTGATTCGTTCTCGTAATAGAGGGAAAAATAATACTATATTACTATCGATGGCTGTAAATTGTATTTTACGTGTGAGATTTTTTTTTTAATTAAAACAGAAAAATAAATTAATGAAATAAATGTACTTTTAAAAACAAGTGCTCAAAACCACTCTTAGCTAAACAATAGTATAATCTATTCTCGAATTCGCTTAGAGCGTTTTGAAAGATGTCTTTATTAATTACCCTGTATGTATGCGTAATTCTATTTCTTAGATCCCGAATATCCTGAGAAATCCAGTGATATTATATCTGGAGATCTCGCAGGCCATTTCGCAACATCTCTTCTGCCTATCCATTTGTCAGGAAACCTTTGATCTACCCATTGTTGAACATGTAATGCGTAGTGTGGTGGTGCACCGTCATGTTGAAAGTATAAATGTTCATCAGACAGTGGGTTTTCTATTTCATCGATTTGATTTTTTTAAGGACTGTATTATGAGTGGGTCGATTTCGTTTTCCAATAAGTTTAAGTACAATTCACCAGTTAAATGTTCTTCAATAAAAATCGGACCTATTATTTCATTCTATTCCCCAGAATTCCAACCTAAACGTTAATATTTTAGCTAAACTGCGTATGACCCTCTCGAAACACATATGGATTATTATTATCCCAGTCTCTACAATTATTTTTTATTTACAAAGCCATTAAGGAAAAATGTTGCTTCATCACTGAAACAAATATTCTTTATTAAATTGAGATCAATTTGGATTATCCCAGCCATTATTTCACAAAACTGAATCCTTCTGTCATACTCATCTTCACTGAGCTGCTGAAGAATACTAAATTTATAAGCAAAAACTTGTTTTGTTTTTAAATTTCGTGTATGGAACCAATGGACATAATTGTTAACTTAGCGACTTTTGGAATTGAAGTGGTTGAATCAACATCGAAATGATCTAAAATTTAAACCTGGGTGGTTTCATTAACAACTCTCGGATGCTTATTCACTTTGTTACACACAGACCCAGTCGTCCTTTCAAATTTCAAAGTTTTATTACATACTGATGTCCTATATTTTTGTTCGGATGCCTTTCATTAAAAAGTCTGACTGTTCTGCTCGCACGACTATCTTCAGTACCATAATAATAATTTCAATTTCCTCTTCCTAAGTATATATCGTTGTATTATGTCACTGCAATGAAATGATGAATAAAGTGAGAATTAAAACACAAATGAGCGACGAGTTAAAATAAAAAGTCTCTTATCGTACTTTTTATATTAGGAAAAGAAAAATGGTGTGCGTAAAAAAGAAGTAAAACAAACATTGTAAACACAATGTTGCGATTCCGTTCAATTCTTTTTTAAATTTATTTTTCTCTTTATTACGAGAACGGGTAAACCGATTTCAATTTTGTAAACGCAGTTTCAATAAGATTTTCAAGACCTTTAAAATGATATGTGACAAGATAGGGGTTGGCATTTAAATTTTTTTAGGTAGACATGACTAGAAGCAAGGAGCTGAAACACAAAATATAACGGATATAGGTTTTGAACTTCTCCCTCGATATCTAATTTGATGTGTTTTTTGTGTAGAGCTAATTTTCACTGCTAAAAATGAAATTAGGGTTCTTACTTTTGAAATGAAAGCACAATAAAGTTTTTTTTTCTAGTTCTGAACCCTGGGGAGTAGCAGATTAAGGCCTCGAGGTAAATCAACTAGATTCTCTTGATAATGGCTTCATAGTGGAAGCCAAAACCTCGAGATTTTACAAATCTAAAACGTGGTTCCACACGAGAACCTAATAATGCTCAGAACAGAAATCGAGAAAGTTGACGAGTATACATATACTCGTCAACTAATGTATACTTGGTCAAGTTAGGCAAACAAAAACACCTGAGTTCGTTTGATGTCGGACGGTCGTCGGAAGACATGCAATTTTTTAAAAAAAATTCCTATAAACATACCTAAAAATTATTTCTTAAAGGAGCTGGAGCCCCTTAAAGGGAGAACCATTTACACAATAAATGGTCCAGTTTTTTCGAAACACCAAACACAAAGATTAACAGTGACAGACGCCTACTTAATTATTAAAATGCATTTCGATATCCATATAATTGCGCATCGATTTAGAAAAAGTCGCGTTGCGAGATGAAATAAGAGGACCTTTTTTACCTAAAAGTCTTTGTGATTCAATAATTTGATTTAAAAAATTAAAAAATATTACAAACAAAAAAGTTATGGCAGCATTTACCAAGGAGACGCCCCTGTATATGACGCCATGAGTAAAATATTCAATTATTAATGCACAAAACATTTTTCTATTCAACTTATTGAAGTATACCGAGTTTCACGACTTTAGCATAAACCGTTTCGAAAATATTGTGAAAAAACCATCTTCAGAGTTCCTCGTTTAAGTTTTTTACAATTTTTGGGGTATGTTTATAGAAACTTTTTAATGTTTAAATCCCTAGAGTCACCTCTCCGGGCACATATATATATATATATATATATATATATATATATATATATATATATATATATATATATATATATATATATATATATATATCTTCTACTTTGAAGCTATTATCAAGAGAATCTAACTGCTTTAATCAGGGTTTTCAATATGCTTACATCCCAGGGCTCACAACTAGAAAAAAGCTATTGCAGCAGGGCTGGTTGCATAGATTCAAAACTAGAATTCATATAAAAACAGAAATTACGGAAGAGTCTGTGTTAACTGAAGAAGTAACTGCTAACTCATTTGGAAAATTTAAGACGGATTATTGCAGAAAAAAGTTATCATCCTAGGCATGTTTTCAATTGTGACGAAGCCAGCTTTATCTGGACAAAAATGCTTTAACGAACCAATTTTCATAAGAGTAGGAGGGAAGCACCAGCTTTTAAAACATTTAAGGACAGAGTGACGTTGGTACTTTGAGCACATGCAACTGGTCAAATGACTAAACCGGGACTTGTTTACCGAACACACTTCATGTGTCCTTAAAAACAAAAATAAAAGTTGTAAAAAAGTGAAAATATACTTGACGAAGGAAGGATTACTATTCAAAGATTAATTGACAATAGACAATGCTCATTTACATCCTGTGTTACAAGTCACAGAAGATGAAATTTTCAAATGGTTTTCTTACTACCTAATACGACCTCATTCTTTCGACCACTTAATCAAGGTGTCATTAGATGCTTTAAAGGTATAAAAAAGGATTCCCACAACGTTTGACAATTTTTCTGATATTGAAGTTATGGAATAGTGGAAGTCCACTTACTTCTGAAGAAGCCCCTGATATGTAATCACACTAACAGCAATCATTAGCTCAATGCCGCAAATAGACGAAGACTTAATGATATCATAGAAGAACTGAATGATTATATGGACGAGCAGCATGAGGTGCTCACCAACGAGGAATTTGGAAGATTTTATCAAATTTTCTGTAAAAGAGAATGTCGATAAGAATGAAAGTGAACAAGAACTGAAGAAGAACAAGCAACAGATAACGGGTTATGATCTTATATATATTAATAAAAGGCTTATTAATAGCCTTATGCTATATATGCAATGCACTTATTCTATGTGTTGATGCATTTCCAAATAAAGACGATTATTATTATTATTATAATGGAACGCAGTTCAATAATTATAATAAAATAGATGGAACCTTTGCAACATCTGTTTACTGAAATAAAAACACAAAAACGACAACTTTCAGTGACAACGTTTTTTGAAAACGTCGACAAAACCATCCATAATGCTCAGCCGTCCTCATCATTTGCTTCTCAGTCAAACAAACAATCAACAAGATGACAAGGTCTTTTCATCTCAGTTAAGACTAATAAGAATTAAAATATTAATTTTATTTAACGATCCTATTTTCATTAGCATATTTTCTTATTGTGTACTACATAATTATATTACATATATACCTTTTTTAAAAACCGATTTCCCTTTGCTCTCAAAATATCCTTTAGTTTCGACAATTAGTTTTCTTTCTTTCGAAATTTCTTTCCAGTGAGCATTTTTTGATGTCTGAGAACAATAAATAGTCGGTGGAGGACAGATCTGGAGAATATGGTAGATGAAGAAGCAATTCGAAGTCCAGTTCATGCAATTTAGCCATCGTTTTGTGACACCTGCATAAACAGCACTTTTTTTGTTGATTTGGAGTCTTTTTTGTAGAATATCGTTCTTCAAACACACCAATAACGCTATGTAATATTCGCTATTGATGGTTTTACCTCTTTCAAGATAATCGATGAACAATATCCCATGCCCATCCCAAAATACAGAGGCCATAACCTTGCCTGCCGATGCTTGTGTTTTTGGTCGCTTTAGACGACTTTCACCGGCTGCTGTCCACTTAGCTAACTGCCGATTTGACTCCGAATGTAGTGATGGATCCATGTTTCACATACCATATAAAATTTTCATGCAAAATGATATCATGATATCAGCTATCTCCCGCAGCTTTACTTTACGGTTTTGCGAAATAGTTTTGTGAACTTTTCTGACGTTGTCTAGTGTAACCACCTCATTTGAACGTCCGGGGCGTTCAGCATCATCAGTGCTTGTGCGGCCTCGTTTGAATGCTGCATACCAATCAGTTATGGTTGATTTTCCTGGGACAGAGCCCGGGTAATGTTTATCAAGCCATTGTTTTCGTTCAAAGGTATTTTTCTTATATATTTATATATATATATATATATATATATATATATATATATATATATATATATATATATATATATATATATATATATATATATATACTATATAGATTCTAGCTCAGTGTCTACTAGACAGAGCACAGGGGCAGTTAGAACCTAAAATTGGTGAATATCAATCGGGCAGATTCTGCCCTGAACAGATCCTGAATTTAAAGTTGATGCTAAGACATCAAAAACTGTGCAATAAAAATCTCGTCTGTACATTTGTGGATTTCAAAAAAGCATATGATTCTACGGAGCGCGAATATTTATTCCGAATCTTGAAAGAACAAGGACTAGATCTGAAAACGCTAGCAATTATTAAAGCAACATTAACTAACATAAGGTGAAAAGTTAAATTCATGGATGACAGCTCACAGCCCTTCGAAATTAAAACTGGAGTGAGACAAGGGGATGGACTCTCGCCACTCTTATTTAACTGTGTTCTAGGAAAAGTAATACAGGAGTAGCGTGAAAAAAAGTCGGCCCTGAATATTGACCAGCTATTTAAAGTGGGGAGAACAAACATCAAAATTGATTGTCTGGCGTTTGCTGATGATCTAGCAATTTGGGCTCAAGATGTATTAACGGCACAAAAAAAGATTGAAATCCTAAAAGAAACAGCAGAAAAGGTAGGACTCCAAATTTCCTTTGAACAGACACACATGAACTGCAACAGAGTAAGAACACCATTTTTAAAAACAAAATATGGTAAACAAAAATCAAAAACAAAATATCAGACGAGTCTCTCAATTCAAATATTTGTGTAATAATCCGTGTAGGCTAACTAGACAAATAGTCGAATTTTATGAAAATAGGAGTAGAGCTAAAGTAGAAATAATTAAATGGATTGTTGCAATTAAAGAGGACCTAAGATCAGCAAATATTACACAAAGTGAAATTCAGGATAGAAGCTGTTTCAGTCACAAGGTTAACGTTTGGAAGGTTGGCCAGAGAGAAAAATGTATGTATATATATATATATATATATATATATATATATATATATATATATATATATATATATATATACATACCTATATATATATATATATATATATATATATATATATATATATATATATATATATATATATATATATATATATATATATATATATATATATACATACACCTTTTTTAAAAACCCAACATATATATATATATATATATATATATATATATATATATATATATATATATATATCCCAAACGGGCAGATCTTTCAATGATAGGCTAAAAAAACATAAATATTCAATTTTACATAATCAAAGAAAGACGGGCTTTGCCGAACATTGTATAGACCAAAACCATTTTGAACACAAATAATGTCAAATTAATACATAGTTCCAATAAAAGCAGACTGTTAAATTATTTGGAAATTTCCAAAATTATATTAAAACCTAAGCAATACCCAATTAGACTTCGGGGTTGTGTCATAAATTTAACGAGACAAAAAAAAGCGATCTTCAATAACAGTACTTTGAAACTTTATTTTAGTTTATATATCTCTCTTTGAGAATGGTCGTGAGACCGAAACATGTCAGAGAATATTTTGAATATATTGTGAAACAAATACCAAGTGTTTTGATTATTACCATTGCAAATATGTTTCACCAAGTGCCAACCGCGCAATCCGTCGAAGAAACTAGCATTTTTTTGACGTGGTACAAAAGATAGAAAAACGTAGGACTAAGTGTATCGAACTGGAAGGTGACTACGTTGAAAAATAAAATAAATTATACACATAAATGTGTTTTTTCTTATTAAAACCAGGTAGTTATCATACAACCCTGGTATTTTATAATAATTCATTAAGGTAATGTGCACAAACAAATAATAGTAATATTATTTAAATAATTAAATAACAATAAAACAAATTTAACCGGAATAAACCATTTACAAATCTGTAACATCATCGCCACAACAAAAATAACGAATGACATTAACCTTGGCGTATTTGATAGTGAAAGTAAAGATATTTAAGTCGGATCTATTTCTATGATTGATGGCTTGACGTAATAATATCCCTATCAAGTATTCAATCTCGTTCATTTATTTTCTGCTTTCTTTCATGAAGAACTTTACAAATAAATTAAATAACGTATTAATAAAACTATAAGATACAGATAGCCATCAATTTAAAATTTGGAGTGTTTTAAATCTCGACCGATTTGTTAAGGAATTTAAGTAGCTGATTTAAACATATTTTGCAACTTTTTAAAATTTACAGTATACTTGTGATTTGTTTCAGTTAACGAGAACAGTATTAAAATCGAAGAAATTTACCACTAAACAGCAAATCACTTTTTTAACCTTTTTTTCTTAATATGAAAAAATCATATCCGTATGAAAGCTATAATACGACCATGAAAATGAATGCTTTCATATGCTTAAATTATTAGGCTAGTGTTAGGCCAGACCAAATTATTAAGATACTTTAAATTGGGCAATTGCACGGGGTGGCGCCACCCAACAAGTGGCGCGACCTGGCGGACCATGGTCAACTCTACTGCGACCCAGCAGATGGTCACCACCCAGTCGGCTATGGTTTTCTAATCAGTCAGTCACACACAACCAGGATGACGGCAAGATAAGTCGGGGCGGGATGATGCTTACACCTTTTTCCCCCGAAAACCACGTCTAGTTCAGCATATGCTTGTCTTGTCGAGAGATGGAAAGTACATACCTCTGATTTGGGATTAGGTATCAGAGGCCACTTCCTATAGTACAACTCGAGGACGGCCAGGTCAGTTGTGAGGCCTTTGCTACAGGAGTCAAGATCCTTATGTTGTATACTCAGGGCCATATCATCCGCATATGTAAATTGACGGGAGATGGTATCTTGAATGTCATTAGTATATATGTTGAAAACTAAGGGTGCTTGCACTGATCTCTGAGGTAGTCCGTTTTTCAGTCAGAAATAGTGTTTCCACAGCTTTTCTTATAGTTTAGGTGGCCTGTGATCCTTTGATTGCTTATCATGTTTTGGATCAGGCGGCATATTTTTGTGCATGGGATCATTCCTTGTAGTTTGAAGACAAGCCCTTTCTTCCACACGGTATCATAGGCTGATGTAAGGTCTACGAAGGCAGTAGTTGTATTTAGGCCTCTTTGAAATTCTGATTCTATGTGCGTTATCAGAGCTAACACTTGATCGCTACAGTTTCGTCCTATTCTAAAACCACCCTGTTGTGGTATCAGTTTACTGTCCACTACAGCGGAGATCCTATTGTAAATTAGTAACTCAAAGTGCTATGGGGCGATGCTAGCCGGGTTGTTCGAGGGCTTTCCAGGCTTCAGTATTGCTATCACTTTCGCCCTTCTAAATGAGTTCGGAATTTTGGTATAGCCGGATGCTTTGCGTAATTTCATTCTGTTTAGAGCGATCTAGAGTTCCTCTATCGTAAACGGGTGGGACCATCGTGAATTTGTCGGTAACTGGTGGAAGTTGACTTGTACTCGGCTTTTAATTTCTCTGGCAAATTTCTTATAGACGGGTACGTTCTTTGTAATATGTTTGAGTCTTTCAACAACTTGATGTGGGTTGGCGTCAATGGTCTTTGATGGTGGAGGTACTGCCGTTTCTAGGAATCTGAGAAGTAACCAGCCCTGTCGGCTTGAATGTGTGAAGTCCATACTCTCGGTTGTTTCTTCCCATTGTTTCTTTCTGGCCTTATCCAGGTTGTCGAGGATTTCGCTGGCCAATTCTATGTTGCAATTTTATTGATATTCTTTAAACTGTTGTTCTAGTTTTCCTGACCAACACGATATATATGTTTTCCGGTAGCCTCTTGAAATGTTTTTTGCGGCATTGTATATGGTGTCGATAAATTCTTTATTATGGATCCGCTTTATTATGGAAGACATTCCAGTTGACCTTTCTAAAATTCCATCGTGAGACCTTTGCCTTTCTTATGACGGGAATTTGTATCCCTATTGTGATTAGGAAAAGTCTATGTTGGCTATGTGGAAAGTTTCCCCAAAATTTTTCGAATGGCTGGTATAGGCCTTTTCGTATGATCGAAGGATACAAAACAGAGGTCCGGACTAGACGATGTTTGCCACCTTGCTGAGAGAAAGTATTTATTATCTTTTTGCATCATATAGTAGATGGAAGTTGTTGTTTTCCATCCAAGTAGAAAGGGTATCACCGCTGGGGTCCATCCCTAGTTATTATGGTGACTGTTAAAGTCTCCGAGGTACACGGTCGGGTGTTCGGCTCCGGGCAATACCGGATCCCGCCATAATGTTTGTGTTAGACATGTTTAATTTTTTTAATTTTTAGTAGCTTTGCCGCACTTCCTGGCATTTCCATCAGAGCTTCGGCAGTGTACTTGTTGAGGCCTTGTTTACGTACACTGCAGATCTATATGTTCTTGAAAGAGTAAATGCAACAACACTGAAGCCCAATATCCTGCCAGAAATTGGTTTTCTGAGACTATATGAACTTCCTGGACATTGTTTTCTCCTTTT
>JARFXV010000284.1:0-10000 GCA_031761425.1 Cosmopolites sordidus
TATGGTAGTTCATTAATTATAATTCGAAGAGAAGAAATCGAAACGTTGTCTAACGTTTAACCGAGTACCATCCGAGACCTGGTGCAGAAAATAAATGTGCGACAAGCCCCGTTTATGCTCCGCAATATCCGCTAGAGGCAACAACGACTCCTAGGCGAATATCTGAAGGATAAACCAACACGAGAAAAACTTCACAGAAATAAAGGTGTGTGTGCTTGGTATACTATCGCTATTCACCGCTTGCCTCCATTAAAAAATCTAATTGTTATGCAAAAATTAATGTTATTATAAAATGTCACAATATATAATCCTATTCATATGCATTGTTGGTGGAAGCAGGAAAGAACTATAATGTATTATGTTTACGTGTAGTGGAAAATGGATAAAGCATCTTATACTTGAGTAGAAATAATAGAAAATTATATCTTGATAAATGATTTTTAATTAATTTATTCACAATTAGAAATAATTAATTGTTATAAAATGCGTGGAAACATTTTTTTGGGAAACGTAATAATAAATCAAAAGCTTTGAATATGGGGAACTTATGATAATGTTTTAAATTATTTAAAGTGACTATAATAATTTTTTAACTAATAATTCATATATTTGGGGAAATAAAACGATATTTTTGTTGATTTAATGTTTAGATTTTTAAATAAATAAGCAAAGATTAATATCTAAAAATATATCCACTATATTGATTGATTTGTCCGTTACTTTGTGATAGTTCATTTTTTAAAAAAGAATAAAAATAATTTTTTACTTTTTTATCTATCACTTTTATTTGTTTTTTTAAATTTGTGTGACTATAGTTTCGTAAAACGACTTTTACATTCTCAAACACTACTTTAAAACTAAGGTTTTACAGCTGTTTATCTATTCTATGTACCTATATTTTTATACTTTTATACTTTAATTATATACTTTTTATTTTATTATTTTATGTTTTATTATACTAAAATCAAAAATAATAATTTAATTATGACTAAAACAGAAAAAGGGAATTCAATTGTTATTCCATAAAAAGAAACTTATGAAACAAAAATTAAAAACTTTCTAGGTAATGAAGACCTCGTCAAAATCAAAAATTACCCTACCACAACAATTCAAAATAAGTTAAAAAATCGACAATAAAAAATGTAAACACCATTTTGTCAAACGAACCTCCTCCAAAACTGTACGGTTTAATTAAAAATTCATAAAGAAAACTTTCCAATAAGACCGGTAGTCGGTAGTCTCATACACAAATAACCCTTTAAGAAACCTAGCTTTTACTTAAATAAAATCTTCAAAAACATAACGAATTTCTCGCCAAAACAATCAATAAAAAACTCGGTGGCCCTTTCAAAAATGCTTAGTAAACTATCTGTACCAAAAAACGAGTTTCTAGCATCCTTTGACGTTAGTAACATGTTCTCGAATATTCCGAACAAAGATTGTCTACTATTAATAGATAATTTACTCATAAAAAATAACATCAATCCAATTATTAAGCAAGATATTTTAGAACTCTTTAACTTATGCATTAATGAAAATTATTTTCAATTTAATAACGTTTTTTACAAACAAAAGGATGGTCTAGCAATGGGTTCCCCACTACGGCCTTTATTATCAGAACTGTTTATGTCAAACTTGGAACATAATTTTTTAAAAACGGATAAAGCAAAAAATATATTGTTTAGATATGTAGACGACATTTTGGGTTATTATACTGGAAATAACAGACAAATAGAAGGAACATTAAAACATTTAAATAGTATCCATCCAAAAATAAAATGTACACTAGAAAAAGAACAAAATCAAACCATAAATTTTCTGGACCTTTCAATATCCAAACAAAATAATAAACTAGAATTTAATATCTATAGAAAACCCATATACTCAGATATAACAATTACAAAGCAATCAATCCACCTCATTACACATAAATATACTGCATATAAGTCTATGATCCACCGAGGTTTCACAATTCCATTATCTGAAAATAATAGAAAAATAGAACTGCAAAAAATAAAATTAATAGCACAAAATAACGGTTTCAAAGAAAAATAACTTACTTACTTATTAAATAAAAAACGGAAACGATTACTAATTCAGCAAGAATATCCAAAAGTAAAACAAACAAATGATAAAAAGTACTCTAAAATTTCATATTTGGGTCCAATATCAAAACAAATAGCTCGCTCTTTGAGGAAATATAATTTGCAAATAGCGTTTAAAACCACCCAGTCAACCAGTAAATTAATTTATAATTAATTTATAATTAATTTTTAATTTATAATTAATATTAATATATAATTTTATATTATTAATTTATAATTAATTTTTAATGCCAAAGATAAAACATCAGCAAATACAAAATCTGGAGTTTATATGTTAAGTTGCAACGAGTGCGGTAGCTGCTATGTTGAACAAACCGGCCGAAATTTTCAGACCAGATACAAAGAACATAAATCTGCATACATATTAAAGAAACAACACTCTAATTTTGCGAACTATTTCATAAATACCGGATATATTTCCCGAGATTACAAATTTTAAAATTTTACATACAGCGCCCAAAAGCAAAAAATTTTAATAGCTATTGAAATTTATAAATATAATAAAGATCCCTCTAGATAACTATTAAACGATCAGACGAATCTCCGAAATTCCCCACTATTTAAAATATTGCAAAAAAATTAACCCCAATAAAAGTATAAAATTAGGTACATAGGATAGATAAACAGCTGTAAAACCTTAGTTTTAAAGTAGTGTTTGAGAATGTAAAGTCGTTTTGCGAAACTATAGTCACACAAATTTTGTTTAAAAATAAAATTGATAGATAACAAAATAAAAAATTGTTTATATTCCTTTTTATAACCACTATATTTAAAATTGTATGTATAACAATTGTTTCGACACCCTGTGTCTTTTTCAAATACAAACTGTATTAAACTAACAGTGAGAAAAGTAATTACAACCTAAAGTGTCCATCGACCTAATAATACCATAAAAGATGATATTGGGGAAATCAATTTTTTTGTCAACTGATAGACCTCCACCAGCCCTTTACCACTCTTTGATATGCAGACATTTAGCATGTCTTCTTACATTATCCTGCCATCGTATATTTGGTCTACCACTGTTTCTGTTCCCCCCTATGATTTTCCTTGTCAATCGGTTTTCTAGCATTTACGCGACTGTTTTCACCAATCTGAGCCACTGAACCCTGACATAGTCTACAATATTCAGATCTTTGTATGATTATTCGAGAAAATTGTCAGATAACCTAATAATTTTAGTATACACCATGCACACTGTGATATCCTCACGAATTAAGGTATAATTTTGCATTCTTTTCTTTCGCAGCTTGTGTTTAGCATCGGTAATTCCCTTGTTTTATTCCAGAGTTTTTGTGCTAGCTGCATGTTGAACCGGCGGGTCTTCTCTCCAATACGTTTTCTAATAGTTTTGCAGAGCTCAGCGTACTCGACCCTGCCAAAAGGATTTCCTACATTTCTCATTGTCCATCGTTTCCTCATTAAATCAATGGTCTCACTAGAGATTTTTGTTTGTTTGAAACATTTGTCTTGTGGTGTTATTGAAGCAGCCGTTTCAAGCACATTGTTGGTTCTGTGTTCAAGCACATTTCTTCATATTGGATTGTTATTTCCATCTCCTCCGGGTCTTGTAATACAGCAAAGCTTTTAGGCAATCTCGTGTATACACGTGGGATATTCCATGCCAAATCGACCACTTTGAAACCGACCCATTTTGATTTAGCTGATAGTTTTATGTTACTAGCTGTACCCGCCCGCTTCGCTGGGCATTTAAAATTAACATTATTATTTATTGTCATTATTATTATTACAGTTTCTTTATTAATTTTTTTTTTAAATCCCCCTTCCCGTCTTAAATCAAGCTTACATATAGTGCCCTCAAATATAGTATTTAAACAGTATTTAATCTTGTTAACATTTAATCTTTGTCGTTTATCTCATCTTCTTCGATGATAGTTTCGATTGGCCGTAAATCGTTCATGAGCCCCATGTACTTATTAGTTAAAACGACATCTTCATTGCACCGAATGATGTCGTTTGGAAAGCATTGTTGTAAGGTCTGATGCAAAAATGCATTTGATTTTATATTTGTTCCATGGAGTAGCGATTTTAATATCTCTGGAAGTTGTCGCAAAGGTTCTAGTTTTATTTTGCCAAATGAATAGCATAAACCTTCACATTCACCAATCCACTTTAATGCTTTACAATAACTACAAATTTTTGTCATTGAACTTACTTTTGATTCTTGTTTATAATCAACTGTAGGATCATACGAAAAACCACAATTTATTTTTACTTTCCAACGAATTTTTAATTTCATACGTTGTAAATCATCTTTCCTTTTTTTGTTATTTTTGTAATCTATTTTCCGTTTCATCTTGACTTTCGTGCATGTGAAAGTCATATACTTTTCATATACTTTGATTTAGACGTTACCAAATTTAATTTGGACTTTCCTTTTTTAGGCATTTATGACTACAATAAATAATTGGAAATAATTAAAAACTATCTTGAGATTGACAACCGAAAATTCAATATAAAAATTTGAAATAAATATCTTACTAATTTAATGCCGGGAAATTAATTTTCGTTTTAATTTAATTATTCCACGCTTCCTTCTTTTCTTCTTTTTCTTCTTTAATTAATAAATATAAACATATACATATAGATATATATATATATATATATATATATATATATATATATATATATATATATATATATATATTTTGACATTTTGTAAAAAATTGTTTAGGTTAGAAAAAAACAAACAAAGTTTTAGTGCTACAGAAAAATATTAATTTATTAAAATTAATAATAATAGTAGTTAATGTACATGATAATAATAATAATCAATAATAAGTTGATAAAAGCTGAAATTTTAAATTTATCATTTTTGATTATTAGCGCCCGCACAACTGTTGAGTTTGAACTCTATTGCAGACTTTCTTAATTAGTCTTAATATAGCCCAAGAAAGAAAAAAATCATTTCAAATTTTCATTTTAATAATAAGTTTATAAAAGCTATAAAATCAGATAAATAGCGATTCTCATCATTAACGCACCCGCAGCTGGTGTAGGGAGTCCAACACTCATATAAATATTAGCCTATCCATTAAGTACATGTATTTTCTACATGGATACCAAGTTTCAAGTCAATCGGATGCATGGTTCAGTAGTTATAACGGAACATCCGTAAAAACCACTGTAGATTTATATATTAGTATAGATAGTACCCAAACAAATAATTTTATTTCAAAAATTGACCAAATAAGATATTCAATTATTCGTATTTGAATGAAATTTAAAAAAAAAAAAATTTAAAAATTAATTCATCAATAAAATTTTTGGGTTTTTTTTGAAAATCATTCATTTTCAAATTTCACCATTTTAATCTTTTTTTATTTTTTTTCCAAAAAAAAATCCATTCATTCTACGTTCAATGTGGCAAATCCCATCGTGGGCCTTTTTCCACAACTTTTCTTTCTATTTTTTTATTTGAAATTTTTCCATCTTTTTGCAATTTAACTTTGTATTTGTAATACAATAATATTTAAAATAGACAGAAAACTTTGCCCACGGCAGGCATCAAACAGAATGAATGGAACTTTTTTTTGGGAAAAACTAAAAAATGGCGAACTTTAATTTGAACGAGAAAATTCATAGAAGATGAATTCAATTTTCTTTTTTTGTATTTTTTATTGAAAAGTTCATTCAAAAATCGATAATTAAAAAAAAGTCTAATTTGGTCAATTTTTGGAAGATTTACAACTATTTGACAAAAAAACGACGGTTTTTGGAAAACATTTTTACGGTTGAGTACAAAAATTCACACAGATATATATATATATATATATATATATATATATATATATATATATATATATATATATATATATATATATATATATATATATATATATATACAGAATCCGAGATTCGTTTTAAAGGGCGCATAGTAACTTAATGTTTGGAAACCAGTATATTCAATATATTTCTTTTAATAAAATTTATGTTGTTCAAGAAAATATAAATAATAAATTATTTGACGACATGAACAACATGACATTAAAAATATCCGCGTTAAATTCAAAAATGTTAAAAATTAAGGACGGACAATATCGCGATGCAAAACAAACAATGTCGAATTTAGTGCTGATTTTACGGGCATCGTTAACTTGAGCTGTCAGCACTCGACGTGCGCCATAAAGACGCCATCGATAGAGTTACAGAATATCTGATTATGAGAAGCCACATTCCTGGGGAGAATTCAAGACCGCATAACGCCACTGCATTTTTCTCTGACACTTTCGATGTATGTGCATTTACTTTATGTAACTTTGGAATTTGTTTTCAGATAAACGTCTGAAAACGAACAACAACAGTGTCGTACCACCAAAAAAAAAACAATATGTATTAGCATTAAAATTAATTTAAATAAGGGTCTTTCAATTTGAACTGTTGTTTTTTTATTTTTGAATAAAACACTTATGGTGTTGGGAATTTGCTTAGGTTTAGTCTCATTTCAAAAGTATAATATATAGTACTGAGTCAAGATGGCGGCCGAAGAGTGCGTGATCTGAGTCCAACTTGATACCAAAGTTTGAAGTGTTGCTGTAATACTTTTTAATTAATTTTCACTAGACGGTTGTATGAATATCTGCGAACATCGATAATAACAATGGGCAGAAATCAAAATACAAGTGTTGAGGCGCGTCAACAACGTAACCTCTCAACGAAAATTGAGGAGATTTTGAGAGAAATTTTCAAAAATGCTTGGATAGATTGGTTCTGAATATATTAGTGAGAAGCATGTCGGAGAAGCGAATTTTAACATTAACAATTTTTATGAAAACTGACGTAAATTGGAAATGTCTACAAAAGAATCTATTGAAGAAATAAAAAGTGAAGTGGTTTTATTAAAGTCTGACATAAAAACAATTAAGAACGAATACATTATGTTGACTAAAGAACGAAATGCAAAAAAATTACTTGTTCATTGTATCAGAGCAAATGAACAAACATTATTATTGGATGAGGTATGTAAATAAATACATTCAGTATTGGGAACTGGGATATCAAAAGAACAACATCAATTCATGCAATTCATAGCTATGAAACAATAGCTAAAGTTCAACATAACAGAATAGTACCAGCGTATGAAGTGTCAATTAAATCTAAATACGATTTATTTTAAAAAGTGCGTGAAATATATAAAAACAATGCATGGACGTTGAAAGGTGAAGTTTATGTGTCCTTTCAAAGGACGAAAAAATATCGATAAGCAACATGGAGGACCTAACGTCTAAAAACTATTCACTTGGTATGGACATGGAGAACGGATTTGTGTTTTCATTATCTTTATATTCTATAGCTAGTCTGTGTTTTTCAGTTTGATTATTTGGTTTTCTTCTCACAGGTACTTTTCTCACATTCAAAATCTAATATTGGCAAGGCACTTGTATTGTTGATAACAATTAAAACACATGGTATTTGTTTCACAATATATTCAAGATATTCTCCAACATGTTTCGGCCTCGCGACCATTCTCAAAGAGAGTTATGTATAAACTGACTTATGTTATGATTATACATAACTCTCTTTGAGAATGGTCGCGAGGCCGAAACATGTTAGAGAATATCTTGAATATATTGTGAAACAAATACCAAGTGTTTTAATTATTATCATTGTTACTATGTTTCACCAAGAGCCAACCGCGCAATCAATCAAAACTTGTATTGTTGCCTAAATTTATACGTCACCTGTTACCTTTTTTTTGTTTTAATTTTTACTTATAAACTATAGATTATATTTAACAAATTTGTCTTTGTTTTTATCTACATTGAGTGATTCTGGTTATCGTATTGAACAATGAAAGTTGCTCATATTAATATCTTTACTGGCTTTGATGAGTTTATTTTTATTGTGCAGTCGAATAGTTATGACATAATTTTAATTACTGAGACGTGGCTGAGCGACAACACCCCGCCAGAAGCCTTTATCAAACCTGGTTTTAATGTTTTTCATAAAGACAGAAGAGACAGGCGGGGTGGGGGTGTTGGTGTATTTGTTAGCGATTATATTGGCTATAATGAAAGTGATTTTAACTCTGTGTTGAGCTCTAATGTTGAGTATTTATTGATATAAAGGTATCACGGTGTACTTACTGTATTGGTGTTTTGTATAGACCGCCTGATGTGGCTGCTGGTGTGTTTGTTGAGCTACTTGACAAAAATTTTTTCTACATTAATAATCTGCATGGGTGATATCAACGTAAATTTCTTTAATACATCTAATCCAGTTAGAAAATGTTTGGAGGCTTATGGTATGTCTCAGATATTGAATGAGCTCACAAGAGTATCCGAACGATCGAGGTCATTGATTGATCCATTATTTATTTCTGAGGTTGTTAAGTTGCATACATATGACACTATCGACACTAATATTTCAGATCACAAATTGATATTTCGTGAGATATATTTTCACATTGTTTGGAGTATTACATTGATATGTGCTTTCCCCTTAGAAAAGTAAGAATGTCCAATGATAAAAAAATTATATAGAACGAAACTATTATCCGGAGCCGAACAAGATGCTATACATTATAGGGTGTACAAAAGAATTTATAGAAAGGTTATAAGAAGGGCTAAACTGCTTTACAATGTGAAACAATATTTTGAATCGGAGAACAAGTCAAAAACGGTTCGGAAAATAATAAACAATAATATTAAAAAAAAACCGCAATACAAGAACTAACATAAGCGCTATAAGGGATGAGGATGGAATTACTTTGAAAGACAAGTATGAAATTGCTAGTTGTTTTAATAAATACTTTGTTAATCTTCCTAAGAACGTGTTGGTGAGTTCAATGGCTGCTACTAGGGTTAGACAAGTGACTCCAATTCAAAACTCTATGATATTACGGCCAGTTAACCAATATGACATAATTAAAATAGTAAGGAAACTAAAAAATACAAATTCTGTGGGGCTAGATAATATTCTTTTAGTTGTACTGAAGAAGTCTATCAACTCATTAATAATACCGTTAACATATCTAGTGAATTTGTCTCTGGAAACTAGTATTTTTCCGAGGGCATCAAAAACATCAAAAGTAATTCCTGTCTTCAAGAGAGGTGACCGGCTCTCCCTCTCCAACTATAGACCAATAGCTATTCTACCTACGTTATCTAAACTATTGAAGCGTATAGTGTATGAGCAGATCATGTCCTTTCTTGTGCGCTTTAATATATTGAAATCATCACAGCACGGGTTTCGAAGTGGTCGATCTACACATTCAGCAATCTGTGAATTTTTAAAGAAGATATATGAAAACATAAACGATAATTGTTTTATGGATCTAAGTAAGGCTTTCGATCTGGTGGATCACGCAATACTGCTGGACAAACTTCATTACTATGGCTTGAGGGGTCGGGTGAAAGAGTGGTTGCAATGTTACTTGTTTGACCGACACCAAGTTGTACAGATGTACCTGTACTAGATTTCTAGGTGTTCATCTCGATAACAGACTTTGCTGGGATGAACACATAGCTAACCTATGCAGGAAATTAGCTGCTGTCTCATATGCTGTTTATAGGTTGAAACAGGTTGTGCACGGATATTGTGCATTCATATTACTATGCAGAGTTTTACAGTCGCGCTAGGTACGTTTTGATATTTTGGGGTGGGTCGCCTCATCTGATGCGTGTTTTCAAAATACAAAAAAAAAAGATACTTCGAATGATTGGTGGGGTGTCACTACTGGCAACATGTCGACCAATTTTTAAACAATGCAGGATTTTGACTCTACCATCACTATATATTTTGGAGATTATCATCTTTGTTAGGCGAAATTTTGTAGCATTCGTAAAAAATAGTGATTTTCATCACTATGACACACGAGGCTCTGATGAATTTGTTTTACCAATACATTCATGTAAGATAGTTGAACATAATGT